>CM042226.1:23706871-23766871 GCA_023566465.1 Cottus gobio | reverse complement strand
TGTGTGTGTGTGTGTATATGTGTGTGTGTGTGTGTGTGTGTATGTGTATATGTGTGTGTGTATGTGTGTGTGTGTGTGTGTGTGTGTGTATGTGGAGCATGTTCTTGCTGACAGGCCCACCTGCTGTGAGTCCCTGACTTTTAACACACGGAACCCATCATGTATAACATGAGTTACAGTGCAGAAAATCCTGGTTTCTGATTGGCTGACAGGTGTTGTCATACACCAGACCTCTTCTCCTTCTGGTATTTAACTTTAATTAGTCTCGCATAGCCAGACTTATCTACTCAATGCTGTGTCAGAGATATATATAAGTCTGGCTCCATACTATCATTCCTGTGTGGAGGGGGAAATAACAAGTTTGGCTTGTTTATGTTTCTTTATGACAATTGGTGTCATTCTATCCATTTTTTGTCATAAACAAATCCCATTAAAGGACCAAATATGTTGCTCGGTCTCCCTTTGCTTTCTGACTTCCCTACTTTGAGAAACTGGCCTCTTTGTATCTCTATGTGAACCTTTACTCATTCATTCAATTTCACAGACTGACTCACCCTCTCTTGCTGTTCTCCTGTTCTCCCCTCTCTCTCCTCCCTCCCTCCTCCCAGTCCTCCCAGTATGGGGTGAACCAGTGTTAACTAGCTCTATACTAATCATCTTCCCTCCATCATAATAGTCCTTCTTTACAATTGCAAAGATGATTAAAAGTAGATTAGCAGTTTCAGGGGGGCAGTGCTGTTCCCAGAGGCATACAATGTGTGTGTGTGTGTGTGTGTGTGTGTGTTAAGCTTGTAGAAGTTAGAAATGTAATTACAGACAGTGTGAGTGTGACACTCGCGCTAACAGAGGTCAAAGCAGCTACAACAGAAGAATTAAAGCAACACTCAGCGATCTAAAGACCCCCCCCCCCCCCCTCCCCCCTGGACTATCACGCTACTCCAACAAAGTGTGGACCTCTGCCTGGATGTTTAAAAAAATTATAAAAATAGAATAGACCATTTAAGTTCTTTCCACAAAAGTTTAGTGCAAAAGTTTTTATTTTTTATTTTTAGGAGGCAACTTGCATCCTTAAATGATGTTTAGCTATCAAAGTGTTATTTCCGGGAAACTGAACGTGGACCCAAACGCAGCACACAGGAGTCACGGGTGAAGATTGGGAAAGAAAACAAGAATTTATTAACACAATTCACAAGGGAGGACAGGGCAGGGTTGAATCTGGCGGAGATGGGGGCTGGGGGTCTTCGGGGAAGCGAGAAGCGAAGGTAGAGACGTCAGACCGTGAGCAGGTTACAGGTAGCGGAGGCAGCTGGCAGGTAGGGCTCCGAAACACACACACCATGGGGACAAAACGATCTGCCGACGACTGGCAGGAAGATCGTAGAGTCTCCTGATGACAGATTGATGGCCAGGAGACGAGAGACAGGGAAACAGAGGAAACAGGGAAGCTGCTGGACTGATTAAATGAAAACATGACACAAAGAGGGGACGGTGACATACTCATATTCAAACCATAATCATAGTTTGGATTTTAGTTTTCAGTTTTCAGAATTCCTGTTACACTGGATAATCCACAGAAGACACACGAGGGACCACTCGGTAAATATTACTCCCCGATCACACAACAGATGTCAGTGTGCAGTTTCTGTGTGTAACTTGGGATGACTGAACCTTTAAATCACAGTTTGATGTGAAGCTGAGCCAGAGGATGCTCTCCCTTTTTAATGTTTGTACCCACCCGGTGTCTTTAAAACGACTAATGTGTGCACATGAATGTTTCTCTACTATAAAGCTGGAATCTCTCTGGAAATGTTCAGAAGACACACACTGACACCCTACACCAGTGGTTCTCAAATGGGGGTACGTGAGATTTAAA
This sequence comes from Cottus gobio, assembly GCA_023566465.1. NCBI lineage: Eukaryota > Metazoa > Chordata > Actinopteri > Perciformes > Cottidae > Cottus > Cottus gobio. The sequence goes on along the minus strand of CM042226.1, from coordinate 23,764,998 downwards.
AAATATATATGTAAAAGTAATTTCCATTAAATAATCCTTTACAAATAGTTAATTAATACACATTAAATTAAATATAAGTGTAAGTTCATAAATAGAATTGTATATATTATATATTAAATCTGACACTGTTGGCACAGTACATCTTCTTTTTCAACCAAGAGTGCTTTGCGCTGGTTTGGGGATACTTGGCTGAAAACATATTTTACAGGGGGGGTACATCACTCTAAAAAGGTTGAGAACCACTGCCCTACATGTGTGTTTACTGTAAAGTTGTAATAGTTTATTTTAACTTGCACATGTATATAAAGAATGTCTATGTTTAAATTACAATACTTATGAAGGATAATAATAATTAATATGGAATATTAATTAAGATTATGAAGATGTGTATTGTAGCATAGTAGAAAGAAACTGTGTTTGTTTTGTAACTGTGAAATGGTTCAGGTGTGAATGGAATAAATTAAAGATGGAGGTCATAGACAAATGGAGGTTGCACGTGGTGGGGGGATGTAACAAGCATGGCGTAAGAAGGGACTATTTTATTAAAGCACAGGAGGGCGGAAACACCGGAAGTGAGAAAGCTAGTAAGAGGTTGGACTGTTTACCTGAGTAGGACTCCGCCCCTATTATGTTATTGGTTGTTATCTTGCATGCTGGGAAACTAACCAATAGAGAGGCCTTAAGCTCAGCGAATGAGAGTATTTAACAACTCGCACAAACATTTGTACTTGGTGATGATTCCTTCTCGTGAATCGCACAGACAGCTAACTGTTTACAGCACGGCTGTAAGTGGCCTGTGGACTGCCTGAAGCGAGACACCCCCGGCCGGGAACTATATTCTGTTCATCCTCATCTTTTTATTAAATACTTTTTTATTATAACTAATTGAATCCTGGACTTCTCTTCACACGATTGCCCAAGGTTACTGAACTTAACAGTACTGCTATACTTCTGGGGACACAGTCCTTTTCCTAGACCCTTAAAGCCAAACCCTTTGAAGTGGGACAGTACTGTATTGGATGTGCTCACTTTCCAAATGCGTACTCACTCTCAATGTCAGATGTCATTCCACACAGGTAGAGGAACAACAACGCACACAGAGAAACAACAACACACACAGAGGAACAACAACGCACACAGAGGAACAACAACGCACACAGAGAAACAACAACACACACAGAGGAACAACAACGCACACAGAGGAACAACAACACACACAGAGGAACAACAACGCACACAGAGAAACAACAACGCACACAGAGGAACAACAACGCACACAGAGAAACAACAACGCACACAGAGGAACAACAACGCACACAGAGGAACAACAACGCACACAGAGAAACAACAACGCACACAGAGGAACAACAACGCACACAGAGAAACAACAACGCACACAGAGGAACAACAACGCACACAGAGAAACAACAACGCACACAGAGGAACAACAACACACACAGAGAAACAACAACGCACACAGAGGAACAACAACACACACAGAGGAACAACAACACACACAGAGGAACAACAACACACACAGAGGAACAACACTAATTGTCTCCTCTCCTCTCCTTGTGTCTTTATACCATTCCTTTCCTTCCCCCTCTTCTCATTGTTTCCTTTCCTCTCCTCTTCTTGTGTGTTTTTTTCTCCTCTCCTCTCATTGGTACCTTTCCTTTACCCTCATCTACTTGTTTCCTCTCCCCTACTTGGTTACACTCCACTCCTTGTTTCCTTTCCTCTCTTCTCATCTTTTCAGGTTTGTTAAACATATATATATATATATATATATATATATATATATATATATATATATATATGCTGTACATCCAGAGGGTCACGTTATCACCATGCTGACCAGGCACTTCCCACTTCTCCTTCTCCTCTTCATCAGATTGAGCCCAGTTTCATCCACAGCAATATATTGATGGGGTCTTCCTGTGGAATCCAATGCAATACATATGAATTCAGCTCAAGGGCAACATATTGTAGTGACTGACTGAATGGCACCGCTATCAAACACATCAAAACACGAGGAATTCATCTCGGCCCGACGTGGCACCAAACAGTGCTGAGGACAACGGCCCGTGCATCACCGGCAGAGTGGCCGCTGACAGGGACTCAAGATCCCAACCTACCCAGCTGCAGAGCGGCAAGCGTTTGAGTGCTGACTGTCACCTGCTGAGCTGACGAAGAATAGAAAGCTGCGTACCACACTACAAACAAGAAAAACAAACAAAGAAACATCCTCAGCTGGAACAAAAGCGACAACAAGATGGAGCAGTAATCAGGATACGGTGAGCCAGGCAACCACAGTCAGGACTGAGGCTCCTGATGGACATAATCCACTGTTCTCCAAGTAAAACACGATCATTCACTATGCGGACAGAGGAAGAACATGTTTTCAGGCCCATCACTGTAGTCTTCTAAAAACAGAAGGGACTGTGTGAGAGTCCTTGAATCCAGCTCTTCATCTCCCACAGACTACAACACCGACACAGACGATCGGCAACAGAGCCTGAAAGTTACGTGTATACTGTACATCTATGCAGCATTTGCCTCACGGGAAGGGCGATGTGATGACTTGGTATTTACACCTTCAGCCACAGGGTGTCAGTAGTGGTTGGTTGAACAGACAGTTTGAGTGTACACTCACCTGCAGCCACTCAAATCGTTGGTGTTCGACCCCGTTCCGGGTTCGGAGGGGCCCTCTGTGCAGCGGCTCCTTGTGCGGAGGACACGTCGATTGTAGAAAAAGGCTGACACCGTTGATTCTTTCCAAATTGACATTGACTTCGATAACTCCGTCGCTGTATTTCACACAGTCCATATCAGGAATGTGCAGACCATATAATCAATGAGAGCTCTTGCTGTACAGGGAGACGTAGAAATCCCCCCAGGTGAAGGCTTGAAGAAAGAGAAGATGCTGTTAAAAATGTAAACATACAATTGACTTTACTTTAACCAAATACTGTGGACAGAAAGATGTAATCCCCCCAAAGTACATCTGTAGGCAGCACCCTTTTATTGACCATAACAAGAATTACCTGTTCTCTCTACTGAATGTCCTGATTCTATATTGCAACAGAAAAAGCAACTTAAATCGGGTTGCCGTTCAGAGTAGTTTCCTAGAACATGATCCCATTTCATCAGAAAAGACTCTTCTTGTTCTCGCCCCTCCTGCTCTTCGTCATCCGCCTCTATTGACATGCAGCTCACCTGTGACAGCCTCACAGTTTATATTCTATACAATTGGTTCTCTGTAGTACAAATGATGGATGTGATTTTCACATGGATTAGACCCATTCTGCTCTTTCTCTCCTCCATCTTTTTTTCCATCCTTGTTTCCTCCCGCCTTCCCTCCTTCATCTGTCTTCTCTCCCTCCCCATATACTCTCCTCCCCTTAATCTATATTTTTGACCACTCATCCGTTCTCACTCCACCCCTCCTCCACTCTCTCTACAAAAAAAGTCGCCACGCATTTTCATTTGAATTTCATATTTTTCACATATTTATTTCCTCCAGCCAAGGGCTGTTTTACTGTGATGTCAACATTTATTTAAAGTACTGAGAAAGTAGCAATATAACATCGTAAGACAGAGATATGTTTTGTATTTTTTATTTATTTGTTATTGAATGGTGGGCTGCTTTTTTTCCGCCTGGGAAGAATCATCGGAGGAGCATCAGTTTAGAGACGCTATTTCATGTCTCACTGGAGCAACACATCCATACCAACATAGAAAACATGCAACATTTTCTTCAACATTTTAAACAAATCTTTCCTTCCAGGTTGTCACTAAGATTTTCAATCCAGAAATGCTCATTAACCCACATTTTGACCATCATTTCATTCCAATTGAAAAGTCAAAATCAAGGGATCAAAAATAAATAATGGGTTTGCATTACTTTCCACCTTTTTCTGTCTTCTGAACGTCCATGTCTCAGTTCTATCTGATAAACTTTTTTAAACCTCATCCCACAGCATATCAATACACTTTGCCCCAGAAATGCAGCCTTCACTTATTTCACTCAGCACTCTATAATCATGGCACAAGTGGCCTCGAAATGAGTTTTGCAGGTACTTTTCCGATTTTTTCCATTGGGACACTCAGAGAATCTCATCATCTCAAGAGGATTATTCCGAGAAAAACACACAGACGACAAGAGACGAGCAGCTAATGTATCTGCTCTTCAACAAAACAACGCCTTGTGATTATAAAATGATGAAAAGGGCGAAGAGATCGACACAGACGCTCATTTCTTCAGCTGTATGTCTCTGTTTTCTTTATTCAAGCAATCTGCAAGTCCTGGAAAAATCTTAAAATGCCCTGAATTGGGTAAATGGAGGATTGTATGGCAATTTGTAACTGATGAGGCCTTTTGGATGCAGAAGATTCTACTGAATTGATGGCACATGTTTTTTCATATTGGCTACTGATAGAAACAAACACAAATTGTGGTTGATGGAAACACTGTCACTAATGGTAAAGACACTGTCCCTGTGGATAGAAACATTGTTGCTATGGATAGAAACACGCTTGCTGATGGACACATTGCCACTGCCAGTAGCTGCTGTGAATAGAAGCGTTGCAGTTGGTAGAAACATTTTCACTGTTGGTAAAAGCATAGTTGCTGTTGATAGAAACAATGTAATTATTAATATTATTATTAATTATTAATAGAAACATTGTCACAGTTAGATAGAAACATTGTCACAGTTAGGTAGAAACATTGTAGTAATTAATAGAAACATTGTCACAGTTAGATAGAAACATTGTAGTTATTAATAGAAACATTGTAGTTATTAATAGAAACATTGTAGTAATTAATAGAAACATTGTAGTTATTAATAGAAACATTGTCACAGTTAGATAGAAACATTGTAGTAATTAATAGAAACATTGTCACAGTTAGATAGAAACATTGTAGTAATTAATAGAAACATTGTAGTTATTAATAGAAACATTGTCGCAGTTAGTTAGAAACATTGTAGTAATTAATAGAAACATTGTAGTTATTAATAGAAACATTGTAGTTATTAATAGAAACATTGTAGTTATTAATGGAAACATTGTCAGTTAGATAGAAACATTGTCACAGTTAGGTAGAAACATTGTAGTAATTAATAGAAACATTGTCACAGTTAGATAGAAACATTGTAGTAATTAATAGAAACATTGTAGTTATTAATAGAAACATTGTCGCAGTTAGTTAGAAACATTGTAGTAAATAATAGAAACATTGTCACTTTAGATAGAAACATTGTAGTAATAATAGAAACATTGTCGCAGTTAGTTAGAAACATTGTAGTAATTAATAGAAACATTGTCACTTTAGATAGAAACATTGTAGTAATAATAGAAACATTGTCGCAGTTAGTTAGAAACATTGTAGTAATTAATAGAAACATTGTCACTTTAGATAGAAACATTGTAGTAATAATAGAAACATTGTCACAGTTAGATAGAAACAATGTAGTAATTAATAGAAACATTGTAGTAATTAATAGAAACATTGTCACTTTAGATAGAACCATTGTCACAGTTAGATAGAACCATTGTCACAGTTAGATAGAAACATTGTAGTAATTAATAGAAACATTGTAGTAATTAATAGAAACATTGGTAGGACTTTATAATAAGTACACACTATTTAGCATTAGTAAAGCAAGAATAAACACTGAATTCATCATTTATAAAGCATTATTCCAACATGAACACTCATTAGTATGCAATTCATAAACACAGTTATAAATGTTTCATTCTTGACATTCTTAACATCAACTGGCCGGCGCGGGTCACAGCGGTGACATGTCATCAACGTGGGAGACATAAAGGACATTTCTATAACCACAATGACTTTAAAGCTTTATTCGAAAACCTCGACAGAAGCTTTGAAATGTATCATATATTTAAATTATGATAATAATTCATGAGGTTGAAAGGTCAGCTATGCGTAGTAATTTGTACATTTGGTGAAGAATGCGGTTTTAATATGAGAAACATTTAGTTAGGGTGAGTGCTTACATTAAGGCAGCCGGCCGAGCCTTCATCATTTGTGCACATTGTAGCGTTTTAATCATTTATTATGACTTACACTTGTACAAAATAATATATATGTATAAATTAGAATACTTATGTACGATAATAATTAATATGGAATAAGAATTAAGTATTATGCAGATGTGTATTGTAACATAGTAGAAAGTCACAACACGCATGTCTGAGGCAGTTCCAAATGTGTTAACTTATTCAAGTAAGAATATATTGATTAATCCTGGATTTGTGAGTAAAACGTAAATGAGACGGACTGATGGAAACATTGCTTTTCAACACTACTAAGCAAAGATTTGTATTATTGTAGAAATGTTTTTCCTCACCACTACCAACAACATTGTCTGCCTTTCTCTGACTGCTGGCTGCTTCTGTCTTGGGGGATTGATGCAATGTGTGTGCGTGTGTGTGTGTGTGTGTGTGTGTGTGTGTGTGTGTGTGTGTGTGTGTGTGTGTGTGTGTGTGTGTGTGTGTGTGTGTGTGTGTGCATGTGCATGCATGCAGACTGCAGATTGATCACTCCTGTCAAAGCAGGATTGCTGCAGAGTGCTGAACACAGGCTGCTAATTGATAGCGCTCCTCTGGGCCTCGTTCTCTCCGACAGCAGAGAGGAGACAGAAAAACTCCAGGTTCCAAAGAATGAAGGAAACCAGGAGAGCCCGGTTAGCAAAAATAAAAAATCTGCTTGGACAGATAATACGTCCTCGCCAGGTTTACCATCTTCACCATCATGATCAAATACACCAGGTAAACAAGGCTGCTGCAGAAAGTTGTTTTGGGTAGAAGCCATTTTTTGGCTGCTAGCACTCCTCACTCTGTGAAAAGAACTCATCAATATGAGTAGGAACATCGCTCTTAAACCCACCCTCCTCAAATTCTTTCAATAAAAAATCAAATCATATTATCATCAACATAAGTGAAAATATTCACCCTGGATAAAAACTGTAACAATCGAGTATGCCTTGTGTTTCTTTCGACAAGCCAAAACTGCTGGGAAAAAAGGTAAAAGACTCGTCGCTGTCGTTGGAGTTTCAGAGCGAAAGCATCGACAGTTTGACTCTGTTTCAGCATTGTCTTCATTCTGATTATAAGGTACATTTATGGCCAATTTAAATTACACATGGAACATTTCTTTTCTGCAGAGATGTCATCTGAAGACCTTAATAGTTTTCTCTATATGCTTTTTTCTCTCTTCATCCCTCTGCCCTCCCCCACATGTGTCCCTCTCTCTGAGTTATTACTTCACATCTGTTTTTGTCTGTTCAATATTTGATGAATGGATAATTTGACGGATGCAGATGAAGCACAGCACCCGTACCCCGCCCCTCTCCTTCACCAGCCTCCTCCCACTCACTTCCTTACTGGGGGCCGATGAGGTCGTCTGACCCGGCCCGCCATGGCAACCGTCACTGACAAGTGCTGAGCTCTGATACAAGATGGCCGCTCGGCCGTAAACCAGACCGCAGCCTGCAGACTCATGTCTGATCTGCACAAACACAACCTTCAGTAAATGATATGGCATGCACACAAGAAACCACCTGGTTCAACCCCCAAAGAGTCAAGCTCAGCAGTTCAAGCACAGCAGTTCAGCCCCAATGGTCTGGTTTTAATCCAATTTGAGTCTAATATCACCACATTTGTGTCTGGATTAACCCAGTGAACCACGAGAATACAGTTCTCATAAACCTAGCATTAAGTTAAACCCATTGGGTCTAGTTTAATTTGAGTAGTCTGGTCTAACCCTGTTAGGGTTTAATTTAACCACATTAGGGTTGAGTATAACCCCACCGGTAAACCCAGTGGAATTTGGTTTAACCCCAGTAAAGCCTAGTTTAACCCTTGGTGACTGCAGTTTAATCCCAGTGCATTGTAATTGTATCATAACTGATGGATGGATGGTTTTAAGAAGTTTGTTTCATTGTGCAGCAGATGCAACATGTCTTTTGTTGATGCTGACCTTTCGGGATTTTTGAAAGCATTTGGGGATTTGGGGGAAAACAAAAGAGGAAACAAAAGTAGTATAAGTATGAACGTGAGAAAATAAATTTGCCGTTTTCCCTTTCTGTTGAGAAAATTGGTATGTTTGACTCAGAAACTAATCACAGGGTGTGGCGGTAATTTCCTGCAGGGTCCATACAGTAAATGTCAGACCCGGTCTCTGTATTGAGTGGACGAGGTAATGAGCCTCTGGCTTCAAATCGATCCGCTCCTTAACAGGTTTGATGGTCAAACAGTCCAGAGCCATCACACTGTCTGCACCATGCTGTCCAGGTCCTATGGCCCTCATGGTGCAACCCCCTCCTCCTGGGTGCTCACAGTTGACCTGTCTGCAATGCCTGATGCAAATTGCATCAGTTGGATTCAAAGTAAAACTCTGTTTGCAAACAGATGCCAACTTTTCTACTCATATCATATCCTATAATGATATGATATGATATGATATGATATGATATGATATGATATCATATCCTATAATGAGTAGCAGTCATGCACTGAATAGAAGAGGTATTGTGACAAGTATTTACATACAGTAGGCTAGACTTGACTTTGTGCAAATTAGTCTGTTCAAGATATTATAAGATATTATAAGATATGCAGGTGTTTGCTCACAAACCAAAACACTACACAGCTGACATTTAGACCTAATGATGGAGCGAGAGGAGAACTCACCTGAGTCACCAGGATTCCCTCGCTGGCAACTACGAACGTCTGTAAAAATGTGATGTCAATTCATCCAATAACGGTTGTGACTGGCCGACATCGCTTGACGCACTCCATTAGCGCCCCTAAACACAAGGTTGAGAAGGTCACAGCGAGATCCAAACAGTAATTTATGTGCAATAAAAGAGAAATAGAAACTGGGTCTGTTTTCTGTTCTTTTTAACATTCTGCTGACTGACTTGCCCCGGCAGGAAAACAGCTTTTACAGATCTGAGCACAAAACCCACAACAGTCCTGAAAGCATTGGATTTAAGCAGCTGCGTTCACTTTTTGACATTCAAATCCATTTTTTTCAACATGATAATTGGCCATTCCAATTCACCAAGTTGTGCTGGTGAAGAATCCAACACAGCAATATATTTAGAGTAATGTTACATTGTTTGGAACCAGTGATGTAAATGTGGAGCTTTCGTTTCTTGAAGATTGCTGTTTCGTGTCTCTCTCAATGACAGATGACGTTGTGCAAATTTCGATCAACAAAACAGAACACAGAGACATGTGACGTTTTAAATGAACCGGTGGACACGAACGGGATCACAAATGTTTTTACGTCTGTCACAGTCAAACTGATCCACAGAGAGAAAATACCAAAGGGAGGCTTTTTGCTGATCCACTGGGATGCTGAAGACCTGTGTGTTGTCACTCAGCAGGCTTCCATCACAGATGTCTGGGTGAACCATGACAGTTAACTGTACGGTCATGTAAACCCTCCATTTGTCTGCAGCGCCGCGATCAGACAGGCCAGCTGTTCTCCAGGACTCCATCGGGTAAATCAGAGTGGAAATACAGTCCTGCGCATGCAGAGGTCCCTTTAACAGAAATAAAGTGCCGGGCTGAAACGGAGCGTTATTGATGGGCATGATTATGGCTTTTACGGCCAAATGAAGCGGCAGGCGCTGCACTGAACAGGTCTCTGTGGTGAAGCAGGAATTCATTTAGCGAAGTGACACGCCCGCGGGCCAAACGCTTGTGACGACCCGAACACGGCTGTGGTTTTACATTTAGATAGACTGCCATCCTTCCCGTAGATATATGGTGAATTTGTAAACATAAAGACGTCACCAAGGGTCAAACACGTGTTTTATTGAGCACTCTTTCTTTATTCTGTATTATGAGTTTATTCATATTCAATTCGTAGCTACACTCTATCTCTATATTGTGCACTCAACGGGGTCCACCAACCCCCTCCTTCATGTTGACGTAGCGATTCATTTCAAAATGTAACTTCAGTGTTGAAAGGAAACATGCAGTTTCTGCTCGTTATGTGCATTCTCGTTTCAAAATATACTTCCAATGTCGGTTTACTCAGTTTTTAGGTTTTAAAACTACTTGGCTGGGCTCTGGAATAGATCGTGGTTTAGGTAACCGTTTGTTAAAATAACCGTTTGTTACGTCACTGGTGTTTGTAAAGTAGTTACTTAGCAAGGCCACAGGAAAATAAGTCACAGTCGACTTGGTTTCACACAAACCACTGTCGAGAACATTTCCTTTTAAAAACATTAAAATCAAGAGAACATTACACACAATTGTATTTGTGCTTGACATGATATTTAATCTTATTTTGTGTTATTTTATCTTGCCTGTCCTCATCTCACTTGATATTTCCCATCTCTTCTTGTCTTGTCTCATCTCTTGTCGTAGTCTCAACTCACTTAAACTGATCAGCTCTCCTCTCGTGTTTATTTCATCTCATGTCATCTAACTTCGTGCCACATGAGATCTGACCTCATCGGAATTCACTTAGCTCTTGCTTGTTAGCTCAAATTATAACACATGTCATCTATTATACCTCCTCCTTCCTGTTCTCATTTCCCCTCATGTTAGGTAGTACTCTCACCCACTCTATTCCATCTCATTTTAGTCCAATTTTGTAAGGCCTCACATCGTTTAATTTTACGAGACCTCTATGGTCCCCATCTCATCTCCTCTTGTGTTCTCAGGTGATCATCCACCTCCTCTACGTGTTTTGGAAGCGTTTGTCCCTGCGAGGCTAATCTGTAGTCAGAAGGAGGCTCTCTGTGTCATTAATAACACAAATGAAGGAGCTGTCATTAGAAACTTTGGAGTTTGGAAAAGGGCAGGCACTCTCAATACTCAATACTTGGTTCTGGTTACCGTCTGTCAATCTAACTCTTGCCGAAGCCAGTCGGGAGAAGAGCAAAATCATCTTCTGCATCCAGAAAAGCCTCCAGTGCCGTTCTTTTTTCTTCTTTCAATGAAGACCTTTTCTTCAGTGCTGATTCTGATGCTATTACTCAAACCTTTTGAGGGCCTCCATTGATGTTGAGAACGAACAGTCTCTACCTTTTGGTCCGGGCACTGGCAGTTCTTGAAAGCATGACATGATGGATTTTTGTGTCATAGGTTTCTTGAGAATCCAGTTGAGCGAGCAAGATAACGCTTCCCCTCCCTAAGCTGAACTTCTTAGCAAGATGGCGGTGCTGATGGCTGCCTCGGTGTGTCTGTGCGTGTTGTTTTGTATTGTTTTTGTTTTTAATACGGTTCTGCCGGGCATATTTCTCTCCAACGTCCGCTCACTGTGCAACAAACTGGACGAGCTCCAGCTGTTGGTGGGGAGAGACAGAGACTTTTCTTCATCCTCCGTCTTGTGCTTCACGGAGACCTGGCTCTGTGGATCGATACCGGACTCTGCGTTCCAGCTGGCGGGCTTCCAGCTGTTCAGAGCGGACCGCGACACGGAGCTCTCCGGCAAAACGAAGGGTGGAGGAATCTGCTTCTACGTCAACAACAGCTGGTGCAACGACGTGACAGTGATTCTGCAGCACTGTTCTCCGGACCTGGAATCCCTCGTCATCCATTGCAAACCCTTCTACTCCCCCCGTGAGTTCCCTCTCACCCTGTGTGACTCCCCCATCAAAGCTGTGCAGTTCTTCCGCTTCCTGGGCTCCATCATTACCCAGGACCTCATTCAACCTGCCAAAGGCAATGATGGTGCACTTCTACACTGCCATCATCGAGTCCATCCTCTGCTCCTCCATCACCGTCTGGTACGAACACGTTGGGGCAAAAATTGCCCCCTAAAAAATATGTAAATTTCCAACCCTGACTCCACCATTTAACTCTTCTCACTGGGTACTGCATTTGAAAATAACCAAACCTGAATCTGGCACTGGACTAAAGCTTTACCAGACCAAATGCTCCAGGACGAGTGCAACCAACCTGTCAGGCAGCAGACCTCTAAGGGTGTGTTCAGAACGAATGCAAAGCACATTTCAGAAGTGGTGTGATTGCACGTTGGTGGAAAGTGTGTGAGGAAATTGCCCATACACTGGCCTGGCAGGAACTTTACAGCCCCAGACAGCCCTTCTGTTCTTGCATTCGGTATTAAAAACTACATGAAAGATGTCTGAATATGATACAAAATAACACAATAACCCCCCCCCCCCCCAACAAAATGAAAATTGACTTACTTATGGCTGAAATAGGAATATTCCGGGTCCTTCCTCCTACGTACAGAGAGCTAAGGGCATGGCGAAACCGGACCGAGATTTATTCAACTACGCCCGGAGATACAGTCAGGTCCATAAATATTTGGACATTGACACATTTTTCATTATTTTGGCTCTGTACACCACAACAATGGAGTTGAAATGAAAAAATCAAGATGTGCTTAAAGTGCAGACTTTCAGCTTTAATTTGAGGGTATTTACATCCAAATCAGGTGAACGGTGTAGGAATTACAACAAATTAAAATGTGGCCACCCTCTTTTTAAGGGACCAAAAGTAATTGGACAAATTAATATAATCATAAATCTAATTGTCACTTTTAATACTTTGTTGAAAATCCTTTGCAGTCAATGACAGCCTGAAGTCTGGATTCCATAGACATCACCAGACGCTGGGTTTCGTCCCTGGTGATGCTCTGCCAGGCCTCTACTGCAACCGTCTTCAGTTCCTGCTGGTTCTTGGGGCATTTTCCCTTCAGTTTTGTCTTCAGCAAGTGAAATGCATGCTCAATTGGATTCAGGTCAGGTGATTGACTTGGCCATTGCAGAACATTCCACTTCTTTGCCTTAAAAAACTCCTTGGTTGCTTTCGCAGTATGCTTCGGGTCATTGTCCATCTGCACTGTGAAGCGCCGTCCAATGAGTTCTGAAGCATTTGGCTGAATATGAGCAGATAATATTGCCCGAAACACTTCCGAATTCATCCTGCTACTTTTGTCAGCAGTCACATCATCAATAAATACGAGGGAACCAGTTCCATTGGCAGCCATACATGCCCACGCCATAACACTACCTCCACCATGCTTCACTGATGAGGTGGTATGCTTTGGATCATGAGCAGTTCCTTTCCTTCTCCATACTCTTCTCTTCCCATCATTCTGGTACAAGTTTATCTTCGTCTCATCTGTCCATAGGATGTTCTTCCAGAACTGTACAGGCTCTTTTAGATGTTTTTTGGCAAACTCTAATCTGGTCTTCCTGTTTTTGAGGCTCACCAATGGTTTACATCTTGTGGTGAACCCTCTGTATTTACTCTGGTGAAGTCTTCTCTTGATTGTCGACTTTGACACAGATACACCTACCTCCTGGAGAGTGTTCTTGATCTGGCCAACTGTTGTGAAGGGGTTTTTCTTCACCAGGGAAATGATTCTTCTGTCATCCACCACAGTTGTCTTCTGTGGTCTTCCAGGTCTTTTGGTGTTACTGAGCTCACCAGTGCGTTCTTTCTTCTTAAGAATGTACCAAACAGTTGATTTGGCCACACCTAATGTGTCTGCTATCTCTCTGATGGTTTTGTTTTGATTTTTCAGCCTAATGATGGCTTGCTTCACTGATAGTGACAGCTCTTTGGACTTCATATTGAAAGTTGACCGCAACAGATTCCAAACACCAATACCACACCTGAAATGAACCCAAGACCCTTTTATCTACTCCTTGTAAATGAAATATGGAGGGAATTACACACACCTGACCTTGAAACAGCTGATCAGCCAATTGTCCAATTACTTTTGGTCCCTTAAAAAGAGGGTGGCCACATTTGAATTTGTTGTAATTCCTACACCGTTCACCTGATTTGGATGTAAATACCCTCAAATTAAAGCTGAAAGTCTGCACTTAAAGCACATCTTGGTTTTTTCATTACAACTCCATTGTTGTGGTGTACAGAGCCAAAATAATGAAAAATGTGTCAATGTCCAAATATTTATGTACCTGACTGTATATGACGTTGGAAACTTTTCCCATCAATACAGCTACAGAGATCTCTTCAGAGATGTTCTGGGCCCTCCACTGTGGTGCTTGGAGGAAACCCCTGCACCAGCCATTGAGTGCTCATCATTATTACTTCATATCGTGGTCCACTGCAGGGAGGATACAGGTTCAGCTTTAAGCCCAGGGCAGTCAAACAGGCATTCGACAACTTCATAACCCATTAATCCTGACCATTCGTCAAAGCCTCATGGGAGTTGTAGCTGGTTACAGCCGATGCATTTACCATCAGGGGGCTCATCCATTAGTTGTTTGTGGCTTAAAAAAAAAAAGACAGACTGAAAAAAGCCTCCCGAGGTTATATTCACGCACACACACGCACGCACACAGACACACACGCACACAGACACACACACACACACACACACACACACACACACACACACACACACACACACACACACACACACACACACACACACACACACACACACACTTGTGTGGGTGATTGACCATGTGTGGTAGAACGATTGGTATTGAACGCGGCCCGGCCTGCAGACTACTGGAGTATGGATCTGACGACAAGAAACAATATGAAAACTTAATTTGAGTCCCACAGTGTTTAATATCGACTGCCTCCCATAAGGACAAAGCAAGAACTCTTACTTCTTCTTCTTACTCAGACTCTTATCAGGCACTCAAGGCACAGCTGACATGAGCACAATGAGTCATGTTCAGGCGGCAACCTCCGGTTCTGCAGAGTGAAGACAATGCAGAAGACGGGTGAGACTCATCTGGTTGTATAGAAGTCTATGCTTCATGTCTTAAAGCTGCATTCTCTCTCCTGACCAGCAGGGGGCAACTCCTCTGGTTGTATAGAAGTATATGCTTCATGTCTTAAAGCTGCATTCTCTCTCCTGACCAGCAGGGGGCAACTCCTCTGGTTGTATAGAAGTCTATGATTCATGTGTTCGAGGCGACTGGGGCTCAGTGGTTAGCAGGTCTGACTTTCAATCAGATGATCGGTGGTTCAAACCCCGGCTCAGCCAGTCCATGTTGTTGTGTCCTTGAGCAAGGCACTTAACCCTCATTGCTCACCGTTGCTGTGTCTACGGTCTACTGTATATCATGTAAGTCGCTTTGGATAAAAGCGTCAGCTAAATGTAATGTGTTAAAGCTGCATTCTCTCTCCTGACCACCAGGGGGCGACTCCTCTGGTTGTATAGAAGTCTATGCTTCATGTGTTAAAGCTGCATTCTCTCTCCTGACCACCAGGGGACAACTCCTCTGGTTGTATAGAAGTCTATGCTTCATGTGTTAAAGCTGCATTATCTCTCCTGACCACCAGGGGGCGACTCCTCTGGTTGTATAGAAGTATATGCTTCATGTGTTAAAGCTGCATTCTCTCTCCTGACCACCAGGGGGCGACTCCTCTGGTTGTATAGAAGTCTATGCTTCATGTGTTAAAGCTGCATTCTCTCTCCTGACCACCAGGGGACAACTCCTCTGGTTGTATAGAAGTATATGCTTCATGTGTTAAAGCTGCATTCTCTCTCCTGACCACCAGGGGGCGACTCCTCTGGTTGTATAGAAGTCTATGCTTCATGTGTTAAAGCTGTATTCTCTCTACTGACCATCAGGGGGCGACTCCTCTGGTTGTATAGAAGTCTATGCTTCATGTGTTATAGCTGCATTCTCTCTCCTGACCACCAGGGGGCGGATCCTCTGGTTGTATAGAAGTCTATGCTTCATGTGTTAAAGCTGCATTCTCTCTCCTGACCACCAGGGGGCGACTCCTCTGGTTGTATAGAAGTCTATGCTTCATGTGTTAAAGCTGCATTCTCTCTCCTGACCACCAGGGGGCGACTCCTCTGGTTGTATAGAAGTCTATGCTTCATGTGTTAAAGCTGCATTCTCTCTCCTGACCACCAGGGGGCGACTCCTCTGGTTGTATAGAAGTCTATGCTTCATGTCTTAAAGCTGCATTCTCTCTCCTGACCACCGGGGGACGACTCCTCTGGTTGTATAGAAGTCTATGCTTCATGTGTTAAAGCTACTGTGAAGTAGTTTCAAAAAGACTAAAATGATGTAACTTTAGCTGAGTATACCAACTCACTGAATCTATGAAGAGTCCTGGTCCAGCCCCTAGATATGCTGCTATAGGCCTAGACTGCTAGGGGACATCTTAGGATACAATGAGCTCCTCTCTCCTCTTCTCTCTCCTCTTCTCTCTCTCTCCTCTTCTCACTCTCTCCTCTTCTCTCTCTCTCCTCTTCTCACTCTCTCCTCTTCTCACTCTCTCCTCTTCTCTCTCTCCTCTTCTCTCTCTCCTCTTCTCACTCTCTCCTCTTCTCTCTCTCTCCTCTTCTCTCTCTCCTCTTCTCTCTTGCTGAATGGAGTTGATCTGAATCATAGCAACCTGTAATAACTGGTTTCTGACATGTAAATAGTGTCCACGTCAGCATCCAAGTAATAAATATGACTGGAAGCTTTGCTTTGACTTAATAGGACGGAAATGCCTGAGGCCAAATTAAATGTGGAGGCCTCAGGTCGGCCACGTCTGTCGGTCTAGAGCAGGGGTGTCAAACTCATTTTAGCTCAGGGGCCACATGGAGGAAAATCTATTCCCAAGTGGGCCGGACCAGTACAATCATGGTATATATAACTTAAAAACAACAACTTCAGATTGTTTTCTTTGTTTTAATACGATCAACATAAAAAAAAACTGGAGCCTGAGGACAGTGTGTCCAAAAGCACAACATCACTATTAATCATAAAACACCTCAAGTTATTTGAAAATTCTGAGGACAAAGAACACACAAACACACAATGCCTCAGTGATTCACAGAAGTATATCACAGATCACAGAACTATATCAGGGTGTCTCATGCAGCACTTTAAGTGGGGCTGCATAGTGTATTTGACTCCTGATACCTGGCATCTTTTAGCTTTCACCAAGGCATCAATATCAGGCGTCACATCCTGAGTGGCAGACAACTTCAGGATGTGATTCAAGTGCTTGTGCGTGAGCCTTGAGCGCAGCTTTGTTTTATTTATGCTCATTACAGAGAAAACTTGCTCACAAAGATATGTGGTTCCAAACATGCACAACAATTTTGCAGCGAGGGCTGTCAAGTTGGGGTAACCTGGCAAGATATTCTGATAAAATGTGTCCAAGCCAGATGCGGCAAATTTGCCCTTCAAATCCGAGTCACACTGTAAGTCTATTATTTCAAGTTGGATGTTGACGGGCAGATCAAAGGGATTCACGGTGAATGGCGAGCAAAAAACTTTGAAGTCTTTCTCCAGTTCACCAAAAATCTGAAAGCGTTGCTCAAACTCCCGTAACAGTCCCGTTATTTTATCTTTGAACCGCTTCATGTCTGCCACATGTTGGGTCGTGCACACATTTTTCAGACAGGGGAAGTGAGCTGCATCACCACCGGCGAGTTGCGTCTCCCACAATGACAACTTCAACTTGAAAGAACGTATGCTGTCATAATACTGCGTGACAACTTTGTTGCGCCCTTGCAGCTGTTTGTTCAAGTTATTCAGGTGCTCTGTAACATCCACCATAAATGCAAGGTCCTGCATCCATTCTGCGGAATGAAATTCTAACACTGGTTTGCCCTTTTCTTCCATGAACTGTTCAATTTCTTCTCGTAAATCAAAGAAACGCCTCAGCACAGCACCTCGGCTTAACCATCTTACCTCAGTGTGGTATGGCAGGCCATAGATGTGGTCTTTCTCTCTGAGAAGGCTGTCAAACTGACGGTGATTCAGGCTTCTGGATCGGATGAAATTAACGGTTTGGATGACCACCTTCATGACGTTATCCATCTTTAATGACTTGCAACACAAAGCCTCCTGGTGCAAAATACAGTGAAAAGTCCAAAAATCACGTCCTCTATTTGCAGATTGCACTTTCTCTCTGAACTTTGTCACAACGCCTGCTTTTTTCCCGATCATTGAGGGCGCACTATCTGTAGCTAGGCTGACAGCGCGGGACCAGTCCACTCCGACCCTGTCCAGCGCGCCGACGAGTGCGGCGAAAATATCAGCTGCTGTCGTTGTATCGGTCATCGGCACCAACTCCACGAACTCCTCGGTGACGGTCAATGTGTCATCAACTCCGCGGATGAAAATGGCCAGTTGTGCAACATCTGTAATGTCCGTGCTTTCATCAATTGCAACTGAAAACGCAATAAATGACTTTACTTTTTGCTTCAACTGGCTGTCCAAATCCTGTCTGCAACTGTGTTTCTTGACAGGCTAATATTTGCAAAAACCTGGCGCTTTTCAGGGCACACAATATCTGCTGCCTTCATCATGCATGTTTTTACAAATTCACCCTCACTAAATGGTTTTGAAGCCACTGCGATTTCATTAGCAATGAGGTAGCTAGCTTTCACTGCAGCGTCACTGAGGTCTCGGCTGTGAGTAAACACAGACTGCTGTTTCTTGAGACCCGCCAACAGTTCATTCACCTTCTCTCTTCTCCGCTGTCCTTGAAAGTTGTCATATTTGTCGGCATGAAGACTCACATAGTGGCGACGAAGGTTATATTCTTTCAGCACTGCAACATGCTGTGAACACACCAAACATACAGCTTTCCCATTCACTTCCGTGAATAAATAGGAGGATAACCATTTGTCTTGGAACACTCTGCACTCTGTGTCCACTTTTCTCTTTTTTGACAGAGACATATTGTAGCAATGAGGGTGCCAAAGCACATAATGTTGAAAGTAGAAGCCGTAATAAATATCGCGGGCTGGCTGCACTTGCTTGCCTTACTTGCTCTGCCCCGGTATAAACAGTTTGCTTGCTTATCACGATTGCTATTGCGCCATCCAGTGGACGCAATTGGAACAGCAGTTTCTTGTATGGAAAAATTGCAGCTCATTTTTATACTTTACAAAATCATCTCGCGGGCCGGATTAAACCCGTTTGCGGGCCTGATCCGGCCCGCGGGCCGTACGTTTGACACCCCTGGTCTAGAGCTTCAGGGACGACAGATTGTTGTCGGCCATGAGGAAGTTAGCAAACAGACAATGAGACTTTTCAATTAGATTTGTTTTGAAAATAAGCTTTTGCAAACACACGTTACAGAAAAATAATCTTCACAGATAAACTCCACTTCATAATTTTAAGTTTAAATGCACTGAGCATAAGTAAAAAGCAGCTGTTAGGCTGTAAACACACTTTAGTGTGGTCACATGACTTCACACACCGCTAAGCTAACGGAGGACTGTGGCTCGGAGGTAGAACGGGTCACCTTCAATCTGAGGACCTGCCCTTCTTTGTACATAGTCTTCCTTTCATAAAGGCAAGAGTATATTATTATACATATCATTCATATTCATTTTAGAAAAAAAGGTAAAGAAGCATGTGTTCATTTGTAAATAATAGTAACAATCCATAATTCAAATCCTGTAGTCAGTGTATTCCCAGTGACTGCATTGTCTATTCAATTCAATTCAATAACGTCAAATGATAACCGAAGTTATCTCAATTATCATGTCAAAGGGAACAGGTCTAGACCGTAGTCTATAATTTACAGAGACCCAACATTCTCTCATGAGCGAGTACTAAAAAAAAGAACCCTCCCCTTTAAGGGTAGAAACCGTGAGCAGAACCAGGATCTGGGTGGGCGTCGATCTGTCTGGGCCGGTGTGTCTTCATTTGACACCTGCATTGGCTTTGTTGACATTCCCATGCAATTAAAGTTGGAAGTAAAATTCATTGAGAGACAGAGAGAGAGAGAGAGAGAGAGAGAGACAAAAAGAGAGAGAGAGATACACCAGTTAAAATAATGTAGGACTAATGAACATAATAATATTACCGTTGAATATAATAGAATGACAATAATAGTAATAGCAGAAATAATAATAGGAACATGTTTAGCGCCTAATACCAACAGCATTGGCTATAATAGATGGATCCTGCAAAAACTGCAAAGTATTTTTACAAATGAATTGGGATTGTCCAATTCACACACACACACACACACACACACACACACACACACACACACACACACACACACACACACACACACACACGTATATACTGTATATATTTATATATTTAAATACTGTATACATATACACATACGTTAATCAAATGTACACACGTACATATATTTATATATTTGATGTGACCAGGTTCTTGGTGGATGTTGTGTACTGATGTATTTTTTAACAAGGCCATGAACATTACAGGACAGATCATATGTGATGGGTAAGAAGTGAATCTGCAGTATAAAATGGATTTCAGCCGTCAGTCAGGCTGAGTTATTCAGAATATTTCCTCCTCAGAGGGACTCATTGAAATTCAATGACTACATTAGTTATCAGAGTGTGCGCCCGGTAGCGACGCAGTGTGACGTTGCTGTTGTTTTCCATTTATTTTTATCTGACTGGAGACAAGTTTTGTTTCCATAAAATGTATTTATCGACAGTTTACAGCACGCACCGAACACAGCAACACTCAGACAGGCATAGCAAAAAGACACTTTCTACCAGTGAACACACAAAAACACAAAGAACAAACAGCGACCGATACATAAGAACAGCTGCTTCAGCTGGACGTGGTCAGATCAGTGTCTCCGTCCTGAGATATGACCGACGAAGTCCTCGGCCTTATCAAACACTGAACTAATCCACATCGACACTGACTTGGAGATCTTGGCTCTTTGTGGCAATTTGTCACATTAATGAGAGCATTCATGTTTCCTGCCAAGTGCTCCCACCCACTCGCTTTCATGTACATCCACTCGTTTTAAATGGTCACAACACACCTCACAGCACACAGTGAAATACGCTCCCTGCATTTAACCCATCCTAGTATAGGAGCAGTGGGTTACTAAGCTCCTATGCAGCACCCGGGAGCAGTTTTCAGAAGATCGGTGGTTCGATCCCCGGCTCCGCTCGTCCGTGTCGATGTGTCCTTGAGCAAGACACTTTGCCCCAAATTGCCCCCAAACGATGTGCCTTCGGTGTATGAATGGTAGTGAATAGTTAGATAGTGCTGATGAACAGGTGGCACCTAGCATGGTAGCTCCTCCCATCAGTGTGTGAATGGGTGAATGATGACATAGTGTTATGTCATCATAGTGTTAAAGAGCTTTAAGTACCACACTTGGCTTTGTTACAAAGGATACATTTGGTATTTTTCAACTGGGCCTTTTTTTTGTGTCTGACTAACTAATAGAGACAACAACTTGTGAAATTGGTCGAGTATTGAGCGAGAGGGTTGTACAGCAGCCGCTAACGGGCGCTCATGTAATCCAAGGGGGCGAGCTGGCCCCGGCATTTACATCCATTAAAAGTGCTTGATTTTGCTACTTGTTCTGATTGTTGTTATACGCTATGGAAAGCGTTTTGCTCAATGAAAGGTCTTGTTCTGATATCCTAAGATGACATATTGCCAATAAATCTGAACTGATTGATTGATGTTGCTGGGAGACAACTGTGAAAACACAGTTAGCTATGCCCACAGAGGAAGAATGCATGATATTCAGATTTCCCAACGAGAAGTCTCCTTCAGCGGGACTTGGACACAACAATGTCCCTCCCCTCTGGCAGGAGGCTGCAGTCCATCAGGACCAAGACCTCACGCCACACCAACAGTTTTTTCCCGTCTGCAGTCGGGCTCATCAACAGAGCCCGGGTCCCCCTAACAGAGCCCGGGTCCCCCTAACAGAGCCCGGGTCCCCCTAACAGAGCCCGGGTCCCCCTAACAGAGCCCGGGTCCCCCACTGACTCTAATGACTCTGTCACCCCCAGACAATTTCCCACTGGACACTCCCCTGCACACACCCCCATGCCTCATATTTAAATACACTCAACACTTTAACACTACACTTACATACCATACACTTTATCTTATCTTCATTTTATATTCTAACGTTCAATATTGTAAATATTCATTCATTCCCATTTATTGCACTCTGTTTACTGTTAAATGTTTATTGTTAAATGTATGCACCTTCCGTCAAGACAAATTCCTTGAATGTGAAAACAAACATGGCAATAAATGGTTCTGATTCTGATAACAGACAGACCAGTTCCAGTGAAAGGCAAAGGAAAACATTTAATCTTGGGTTCCTTCCATAATGTTGTCACTTATAATAGCAATCTCAATCTGTCAGTGTCCACAACAACTTTTAGGGAACTTGATGCTGCGTAATTGCCCGCGCAGCATGCTGCGTGGCTGTGGTTCCACCATACTCCCTCAATACCGGACCAATTTCAAAAATGTTTTCCCTATTGGTCACTTTGGGTATCGAGAAATACCAAAGAAAACCAAAGCAGGGTGAAAACACTGTTGGTTCTCTCTCTTTTTGAGTTGGTTTCCTTCACGTCTCCCTCCTTCATTTAATCACTGTCATCCCCCACCCCCACCCCCCACCCCCTGTCCTCCATGCTCTCTTTGCCTCATGACCACATGCAGCCCCAGGCTCTTCATTAAATCTTCGCATTAGCTGTAATGACTGCAGGAACGTGACGTATCTCTTCATTCTTTTTTCAGGCTGATTTGCCATGCTTTACATCCCTCATTTCTCCTCCATATGTCCCTTGCAGGATGTATTACCGCCTATCTGCTACTCTACTGTATCTGTGACGCAGCCGGGGGCTCGTTTGAACTGTAAATGCTGCCGCTGTGAGAGCTGATCTGCCCACATGTGAAGGCTTAATCCACATTGATCTGCAGATGAACCCAGATCAGAAGAGATTAGATAAGGCTTGTTCACCGAATACACTCCATTCCTTCTTCACATCCAGCTTTGAAACGAAGTACAAAGGCTCACACAAGACTTGTTGCGCTGCTCAAGTTTAGTCTCCGGCAACATGGAGGGGAGCTGCTGGAGAAAATAATAAACTGTTGCCGTACCGTCTGATGTCAGAAAACACCAGAAACCCACTAGCGATGAGCTCGGAGACGAAACAATTAGCAGCACTCATGTATGCATTGATGTAATAGCCGGAACGTATTCCTGTTCTCGATGGGGCTGGAGCGGTTTGTGGTTTCTCAGTGGCTTGGAGCTGTGAAGTATCAGACAGAAGACACTTTTCAAACTGCTCTCATTCTGTTTATGCTGTTAGATCAAAACCGATCTGATCAATAATGAATCCTTTCCTCTTGACTGAAACAACATACTGCTGCTCTTCCCTTTAATAATAAAACAAATATCTGACATTCTCTGTGTGAACACACTGGGCATGTGGAGCACTGTAATGATGACATGGATGGATGGCACAAAGCATGTCTTTCTTGGCTGTGATAAAAACATTTCCATGCAGGTTTGGCCCAACCATAGCCTCGAGAGCAACGCTGTCACTTCAATGAATTGAAGTGACAGCGGAGGAGTAACGTAGAGACATGAGGCTTTGGTAGCGTGCCAACCTCAAGGTAGCACCGCCCTGAAGCATCCCCTGCTTTATGGTCTGTCTGACTCTAAGCAGCATAATTTACTAAATGAACATCATGCTGTATTGAAGAAGACTTGAAACTAGAGATTGAGACATAAACTCATGTTTACAATGTTTACTGAGGGAATACATCAAGAGAGAAGTAGAGTCATTTATATAGACTTCTATACAACAAGAGGAGTCGCCCCCTGGTGGTCAGGAGAGAGAATGCAGCTTTAACACATGAAGCATAGACTTCTATACAACCAGAGGAGTCGCCCCCTGGTGGTCAGGAGAGAGAATGCAGCTTTAACACATGAAGCATAGACTTCTATACAACCAGAGGAGTCGCCCCCTGGTGGTCAGGAGAGAGAATGCAGCTTTAACACATGAAGCATAGACTTCTATACAACCAGAGGAGTCGCCCCCTGGTGGTCAGGAGAGAGAATGCAGCTTTAACACATGAAGCATAGACTTCTATACAACCAGAGGAGTCTCCCCCTGGTGGTCAGGAGAGAGAATGCAGCTTTAACACATGAAGCATAGACTTCTATACAACCAGAGGAGTCGCCCCCTGGTGGACAGTAGAGAGAATTCAGATTTGTGCCTCCCACGACGTCACGGGAGGGGGGCACAAAGGTAGCAGAGGATGGTCTCAAACGTAGAGAGACACAGGACGCAGAAGGCAGAATGAATGGTGATTTTATTCATATAAAAATCAAAACAACAAACCTTACTAAACAGGGAACCCGGCAGAGCAGAACAGGGATCAAAGCAGGGAGACAATCACAATAGAACATAGAAAGGCAGAAAACCATGAGAGAATCAGAGCCATCAACTCCATTGCTGTAAAAATAAAATATGGAAGAAATGGAAAATAGGTGGTTGTTATAATGTTGTAACAGGATGTGAGGTACTTGTCAGGAACCCCCCACCCCCCTCGGCCCTGATCCAATCAAACGTCTGCAGCGTACGTGCAATAGACACACATACTACAATAGTTGTACAATTTGTTCTCACTAATGACTTCTGGCTGCTCTTGATAATATTTGATATCAGCCACGAGTCATTAAAGGTATTGCTCAAAGTTTAAACTTCAAATTTGTAGGGCAACAAATGAACAAAAGCTGACATTTTAACATATTTAAGGGATTTCAAGGAATACAAATAACTTGCAAAATCCAAAGTGTATCTACGGATTGCCTCAATGGAAATAACACGGCAATAATTGTAAGTGCCTCACTGAGATATTAAGAACTAGGCACGTCGATACCAGAACACAGCCACTGACCTGCTGCTCCCACCGGACTAACTGCAACATCAACTACACATTGATAAGATCATTCCAATGACATAAAAACAAATGTAATCACTGAAATAAAATATATTTATTTAAATATATTATTGACCTTTGTTAATTCAAACATCAGATGTTTCCCCTTTGTTGGATTCATGTCAACTATTCTGTACCTTGTGTGGTGGGATTAAGATTAGTTTATGGCCATAGTGTAATTACCTAATCTCAGTTTGCGTGAAAAGCGAGTTCACTGATAAAAGTACTATTTACAAGTCTGAGGGTTATACAAAGATACATCTTGAAATGCTTCACAACAGCAGGTCTTAAAACCCACGCGAGCATGAACGAAGCTTCACCCATGCTGTGCATCATGGCGTCCACCCAAATAATCTGTGATGAAATTGGTTACAGACGACTTTTTTAATGGATTTTAATGGATCTTATGGGTGCGTTGTTGCATGTTAAAATGGTACTGTACACAGAACGTATGCACGGGTTTTCTCTGTGATCTACTGTGACGTTTTTCTTCTATTTAGGTGTGTGTGTGTCAGGAGTGGTGCAAAGGGCGGAGCGGTGAGATGGAGGAGAGGATCTTTCATTATAGCTCTGACCTGAGGGGTCATGCACACACTAACGTGCACACACACACTCAGCTGAAGGGAAGTTGACCATTAGTTTCCTCTCCATCATTCTGACTACGACTGTCTCACTTTGATTTATCTCCTCCTTCTAACTGTCTTTGTGTCTCTGTCTGTCTGTCTGAGGTGCTGCACTGTGTACGAGTCTCCTGATTATCTCCACTGGCGGTTGACCTCCTGAGCCGATGTTGATCTTGTCGTTGAAGTTGCCCTGGTTGATGTTCTGCTGCTGATAATCCTCAGAACGTCTCATGTAACACTGAAGGAGCTGTTGTGAGGGCATCTTTGGTTTGGATCCAGCTGACGGTCCTAAGAAGCCGGTTATCAATCCTGGGTTTCTCAGTCTGGCTCCGCCCTGTTCACATAAAGGGGCGGGGATATGCATCATATGACCATGATCACAAACATGACCATGATGAATAAGAAATAAAACACTTTAAACACTTTAAAACACGACTCAAGACGTTGACGCACATAAGTGAACACATGATGTGTATGATATGATGAGAATATATGCAGATATCTTTTTGTCCGTTTGACACCGCTGAAGTGAAGTTGCAGCTGAAAATATTGTAACGCACCATCAGAATACATCTGCAACACATATCTTAAATATACTACACACATTTAATTATAGTCAGATCTGTTGTGTTCTAAATGAGACAGTAATATAATAAATATGTTAATAATTACATTTACATTACTAAGATGTCCCCCAGCAGTTTAGGCCTATAGCAGTATATCTAGAGGCTGGACCAGGGCCGACCTGAGCCAGCCCTAACTATGAGCACTATCAAAGAGAAAAGTCTTAAGTCTACTCTTAAATGAGGTGACTGTGTCTGCCTCCCGGACTGAAAGTGGAAGCTGGTTTCTTCACCGGTAGCAAAAAGCCAAGATGGCGACTGCCAAAATGCCAAACTCAAGGCTATAAAACTACACTAACCAATGGGTGATGGCAGGATGACTACATCCTCTTCTTATACAGTCTCGAGCCCGTTGTTCACAGCAGGCGTTTAAATGTCGCGGCTCATTGACTGCAGTTCACTTTTTGCTGGAGCCTCCCCAGATGAATGGAGGCTGTTGCTACAGCAATTTAATGCCCATTGTTTTGGAATGACACATTCAACTAGCGGAGCGCGTCTGTCTAAATACGGATGGCCATGCAGGCATTAGTAATTTGTTATTTAATTAGTACATCATTATTCGTTATTTAGTGTGTGTCAGTGGTCAGCGATCCCTCATTCAGCCGTTGCCACTTCTTCTTCTCTTCCTTCTATGTGTGTGTCTATGTGTGTGTGAGTGTGAGGCTGCTTCCCAGTCTCCCCACGTGCATCTCGTCCGCAGTAGCCGGCTGTTCGATGAGAACATTCAGCTAAATGTCTGATCGATAGGCGCTGGCAGCGCTCATTGCCGCCGCCAGAATACTGAGGAGGAGGATGACGGGGGGCGGCGGCTTTGAGGAGCCTGTAAACAGACAGTGTGTGTGAGTTGCTTTATATTTATTTCTGTTGAGGCGTGTTCTGCCGGTGGGGCCTTTATATGGCCCTCTTCCTAAATCAGTCTGATACATATGACTTCAGTGTGTGTCACAGATGACTCGAGGAATGTTTGCCCTCTTTACACAAGCTGAATTATGATCTGAATTTAGTTTTCCAGACCAGGCTATTCTCATTCTCTGTTTGTAATCATACTACGCAAAGCAATGCACTTTGATTCGTACATAACCAACCTAGTCGTGAGCCGTGCTGCCTCTGAGGAATGATGATGGAGTATAAACAGGGACAAATTCTGTGTCGGGAGGAGGTCAGAATTGATAAATGGGTGAAACAAACACAGGACTTTCACCAAGGAGACCAGTGTTTATGTCCTGTGTAAAACCAGAAGGTTACGTCACTCATCTATGGTTGGTAATGTTGAGACTTGACCAGCCCAGAGTTGCTGCAAGCTACTTTTCCAATGATAGTCAGCAGTATAGCCCAGAAAGTTCTTTAGCAAGCTATCTTCAGAACCTTAGTCAGCCTCACGAGAACTGTGAGTTGGCAACTGTGAACGTAAACGATCACAGTGAACATGGTTACTGTACTCACAGCTGTCAGGCTAGCAGCTTGTGAAAGTCTCTGGTGATGGAAACGAGTGCACGGATAGAGAGCTGAAGGCAGTTCGGTAGGTTGACTGACAGGTAGGCCGCCCAAACTTTGGAAAGGCTTATTACAGTCCCGTGACAGCCACAGCAACATTATTGTTTTTGCAGAGCATTTGATTTATGGATTGCTGTTGGAATGTAATGATAATTGGAATACTTTACAAAGACCAAGATTTATTGATATGGGAGCTAAGCTAAACCAGCTAAGACCTGAGGTTGCTCCAACCCAGCCTTCTGCTGGTTGTCTGACGACCGGTTGCAGGAAATAAGAGGGATGAAATAAGACTTCAGGCGAACCCAGAAACGAGAGGTCGCCCCACGTCTCCACAGAGACCTGGTTCCATCGTTCATCCTGGATCAAGCTGTACTTGCCAGGCGGACAGCAGGACAGAAAACAGGACTCATGTGGGACAGAGGAGGTGGACTCTGATTACATCATGATGCCTGGTGCTCAAACACAGTCAGAGATGACGTTTTCCTCATGTTCCATGTTTAATAGGAGGGATTATATCTCCAAAAGGCAACATATGACTGTCAAATTGCTGAGCTTCTAAGCTTCAAGGATTCTAATCGGCAGTCCACAAACCAATGGGTGACATCACCGTAACTTCTTTCACTATATTTATACATTCAGTCAGTGGTGTACAGTAACGAAGTAGAAATACTTTGTTACTGTACTTAAGTCATTTTTGGGTATCTGTCTACTCCGTAACTTAAACCTTTAGTCCAGTCTACTCCGTAACTTAAACCTTTAGTCCAGTCTACACTGTAACTTAAACCTTTATGCCCAGTCTACTCCTTAACTTAAACCTTTAGTCCAGTCTACTCCGTAACTTAAACCTTTAGTCCAGTCTACTCTGTAACTTAAACCTTTAGTCCAGTCTACTCTGTAACTTCAACCTTTAGTCCAGTCTACTCCGTAACTTAAACCTTTATGCCCAGTCTACTCCTTAACTTAAACCTTTAGTCCAGTCTACTCCGTAACTTAAACCTTTAGTCCAGTCTACTCCTTAACTTAAACCTTTAGTCCAGTCTACTCCATAACTTAAACCTTTAGTCCAGTCTACTCCTTAACTTAAACCTTTAGTCCAGTCTACTCCGTAACTTAAACCTTTATGTCCAGTCTACTCCTTAACTTAAACCTTTAGTCCAGTCTACTCCGTAACTTAAACCTTTAGTCCAGTCTACTCCGTAACTTAAACCTTTAGTCCAGTCTACTCCGTAACTTAAACCTTTAGTCCAGTCTACTCCGTAACTTAGACCTTTATGTCCAGTCTACTCCGTAACTTAAACCTTTAGTCCAGTCTACTCCGTAACTTAAACCTTTAGTCCAGTCTACTCCGTAACTTAAACCTTTATGCCCAGTCTACTCCTTAACTTAAACCTTTAGTCCAGTCTAGTCCGTAACTTAAACCTTTAGTCCAGTCTACTCTGTAACTTAAACCTTTAGTCCAGTCTACTCTGTAACTTAAACCTTTAGTCCAGTCTACTCTGTAACTTAAACCTTTAGTCCAGTCTACTCTGTAACTTAAACCTTTATGTCCAGTCTACTCCTTAACTTAAACCTTTAGTCCAGTCTACTCCGTAACTTAAACCTTTAGTCCAGTCTACTCCGTAACTTAAACCTTTAGTCCAGTCTACTCCGTAACTTAAACCTTTAGTCCAGTCTACTCCGTAACTTAAACCTTTATGCCCAGTCTACTCCTTAACTTAAACCTTTAGTCCAGTCTACTCCGTAACTTAAACCTTTAGTCCAGTCTACTCCTTAACTTAAACCTTTAGTCCAGTCTACTCCGTAACTTCAACCTTTAGTCCAGTCTACTCCGTAACTTAAACCTTTAGTCCAGTCTACTCCTTAACTTAAACCTTTAGTCCAGTCTACTCCTTAACTTAAACCTTTAGTCCAGTCTACTCTGTAACTTAAACCTTTAGTCCAGTCTACTCCGTAACTTAAACCTTTATGTCCAGTCTACTCCGTAACTTAAACCTTTAGTCCAGTCTACTCTGTAACTTAAACCTTTAGTCCAGTCTACTCTGTAACTTAAACCTTTAGTCCAGTCTACTCCTTAACTTAAACCTTTAGTCCAGTCTACTCCGTAACTTAAACCTTTAGTCCAGTCTACTCTGTAACTTAAACCTTTAGTCCAGTCTACTCCGTAACCTAAACCTTTAGTCCAGTCTACTCCGTAACTTAAACCTTTAGTCCAGTCTACTCCGTAACCTAAACCTTTAGTCCAGTCTACTCCGTAACTTAAACCTTTATGTCTAGTCTACTCCGTAACTTTAGTCCAGTCTGCTCCTTAACTTATAACCCACTTCACAAAGACAGGATGTGGAAATGGAAGCAGGTTTCAGAGGTTTTTTGGCGATCTCAGCATACTCTGCCTTGGTTTTAATCCAGAACACCGATAGAGTTGAAACAGACTTTTAAGTTTCCTTTTTAGGGTACTGTATTACATAACCCTGTTGACGTGTGTCAAGATGTTCTGGTGTATGAGCATACTTGCACTTACAACTGAACTCCTTCATAGTGTCATATTGCTTTTTGGAGAATTAAGATGATAAGTATACTTATGTACAATATATTATGTTGAACAGTGTTGCTCCTGGATGGATCACTTTTATTAAAAGCATGTACTTGTACTTTTACTTTCAATACTTAAGTGCATTTAATATCAGAAAAATAATTTTGATACTTAAGTACAGTAAATATCAGATACTTTTACTCAAGTAGTATTCTAATAGGTGACTTATACTTTTACTGGAAGAATTTTCCAGTATGGTATCTTTACTTTGTCTCAAGTATAGCTTTTGGGTACTTTATACACCACTGTATTCAGTGCTTTAAATCCCTTCCATCTACCTTACATCTGTTTAGGTCATATTTTAAAAATGTGTATCTCTTGTTTTCCTTTCTATCTCCTTTCACTGTACCTCTCGATCCCCTCCCTCCCGGCTGAGCATCATTGATTCAAGCCTCCGTCCTCCCCTCTCTGTATTTGCCATCTCTTTGCTGCTCTTTGTTTTGCAGATACGATCCGACTTCCAGCCGACAGACACAAACAGCAGCTTGTTCAGTCCATTTAGCTGCTGTTTGGACTGCGGCTACATTACAACCTTATCAGGGGAGTTGCTGGCACACCACAGCTGCTAATAAACTGATAACACCTCTGAGTATCGATTCTGGCATTAAACAGGCCAACTTTATCCCACAGTCTGGCCAACACCGATAATTGGTACTGGGATTTGGTTTCCACTTTTAGGAGAGTTTATACCTGGTTGAACACATGAGCTATAAACCCTGTATACTTCAGGTTCCACTTTCCTGCTAATCATTTCCATTACATTGCTTTCTGGTTTGATTTCCCAGAAAATCCAGCCAGAAGGCAGGTTCTCTGTAGATACAGACATGCCACATACTTCTGATGGGTCATAAGTGTTGATTGAGAGGAATTATTCTTGTATGAGATACTACAATGTGTGCTAGGAAAAACCTACTTGCCCTGCCTTTAAGTTCATCATCATGTGATGAAGTACCTGAGAACAGAAACTCTTTTGAAAAGTTTCCAAGGAAACTCTCCAGCATCTGAGATTTCATCATTGTTTACTGGACAGACAGTGCAAAAAAATACACAATTTAAAGACGCACAAAGACCAAAGACCTATTGTTGTTGTGTGCAGTTCTGAAATAATGCTGCTGTAATACACTGTAGGTAAAGTACGGTTGTTATGTAAAATAAGGGTGCTTGTTATGTCACTCACATTGGTTAAGTTTGTGAGTAGAAAAAGTAATGTAAAATAAGTTAACAGGACATGAACAGCGGTTTCCTGGCTGAAAGTTTGTTTGTTTGCCT
Source organism: Cottus gobio (assembly GCA_023566465.1). NCBI lineage: Eukaryota > Metazoa > Chordata > Actinopteri > Perciformes > Cottidae > Cottus > Cottus gobio. The sequence goes on along the minus strand of CM042226.1, from coordinate 23,733,704 downwards.
GACCATCCACCTCGTGGACTTTCTTACTTTACGTCAGTGCTCTGACCTTCTAACGGCCGAGAGGGCTTTACATTGGAGTTACACACACACACACACACACACACACACACACACACACACACACACACAAACACACACACACACACACACACAAACCATGAACATTGACTTCTTGTTTCACATGGGAACAGCAGATCCATCCCCCTCCTCTCCGCCCTGTGAGTGCTTCGGGGGTCCTTTCAAGATTACAAGGGTAACAAGCAAAAACATCTTGTGGGATATTTACGAATTACGGGGAATCATTTTTTTGTTGATAATGTTCCAAATGCTGAATTAGACCACCCTGAACTATCATGTCAGCAGAAAAATAACAAGCCACTGCTTTTCAGATTGTACACGGTAAACATTTTTATTAACTACTCAACATTTGCATTGCAGACCATTTGCAATAGTGCCACCCATAGAAAAATGCCTTACCAGAAACTACTTATAATGGCAATATAAGAGGAAAGTCCACAATATGTCTGTATATATGTCTGTATACTGTATATACTCGTGAATAAACAGTAAAAAGAATAATATGAGGAGTGAATTAAGATTGGATATATGAGTGGACTGCTTTACGAAATCACAACTTGACGCTTAAACTGAAGTTTGTGTGTGTGTGTGTGTGTGTGTGTGTGTGTGTGTGTGTGTGTGTATGATATTTGCAAGATACATGTATTTTCACAGTCAACATCAATAATGAAAATTAGAAATCACACTGGACCAAGTGGGGGGCAATAAGGCAATTAAACATGTTGACATCTCGAAGATAATAGCTATTTTTCTGGAAAGGGGCAAACTAAACTCTGTTTAATGAGGTTTTGTCTCATTTAAAAATATATCTTTTAAAGTCTAATTATTGACGGAGATTGTCTGAGTCGATTAAAAGGTTAAATATTTATGTTGATTTGCAGTTTTCTGGGGTTGAAATGTAAACCTGTGACCTTTGAGTATCATTTATTCTGGCATTGTTAGTCAAACACTAACAAGATAAACAACGGACACTTCTGGATGGTAATTGGATCTACATCCAATTACCATCATCGTCGTTAGTTTCACTTGATCTTTGCCCTGACTTTCATGTTTATGTGTCAATTCACATATATGTGAACAGACATGTGTTGTCTTTGTGTTTATATGTATCCTTATCATTTGATTGGAAATGGAATATAATCGGCCTCAGAGAGAGAACCTGCGCCTTCAGCAAGTGTTACGTCACATCAAGTAAACGAACCACGTATCTATCAGCCGGCTCCAGAGCCGACTGGAGACTGAGTTCCAATCTCCAATCTCCAGACTCACCGACTCAGGACTCAGAACTCAGGACTCACCGACTCACCGACTCAGAACTCACGACTCACGACTCACGACTCACAGACTCACAGACTCACGACTCACCGACTCACAGACTCACGACTCACCGACTCACCGACTCACGACTCACGACTCACGACTCAGAACTCACGACTCACAGACTCACAGACTCACAGACTCACGACTCACAGACTCACGACTCACATACTCACAGACTCACCAACTCACAGACTCACAGACTCACGACTCACAGACTCACGACTCACAGACTCACGACTCACAGACTCACAGACTCACGACTCACAGACTCACGACTCACAGACTCACAGACTCACAGACTCACGACTCACATACTCACGACTCACAGACTCACAGACTCACCAACTCACAGACTCACAGACTCACCGTCTCACAGACTCACAGACTCACGACTCACAGACTCACATACTCACGACTCACAGACTCACAGACTCACAGACTCACGACTCACATACTCACGACTCACATACTCACAGACTCACCAACTCACAGACTCACAGACTCACCGTCTCACAGACTCACAGACTCACGACTCACGACTCACGACTCACAGACTCACAGACTCACGACTCACATACTCACGACTCACATACTCACAGACTCACCGTCTCACAGACTCACAGACTCACGACTCACAGACTCACAGACTCACAGACTCACAGACTCACGACTCACATACTCACAGACTCACCAACTCACAGACTCACAGACTCACCGTCTCACAGACTCACAGACTCACAGACTCACAGACTCACCAACTTTGAGGTGCGCTCCCTCAAGTCCGTGAGGGTTTAGTTGTGACTGTCAAATCGTTGGATGTGTGAGATTCTCTCATAGGCATGTTGAGCCCTTTTATGAATGCATTGCTGCAGACTTTGCCCAAGGGAGTTACCCACAATTCATTGCAATGTGACGTTAAACATGGACATGAAAAAGGGTTAACAAAGAGGATGCAAAGGGGGTGTTCAGTCTTGACATTAAGATGGAGAACAGAACAGAAGAGCAGCGAAGCAGTCTTTGGACTTCAGTGTCCAGCAGCACCGAATAAAAATCTAAAACACTCTACTGTACGTGGGTCTGTGTGTGTGTGTGTGTGTGTGTGTGTGTGTGTGTGTGTGTCTGTGTGTGTCTGTGTGTGTCTGTGTGTGTGTCTGTGTGTGTGTGTGTGTGTATGTGTGTGTCTGTGTGTGTCTGTGTGTCTGTGTGTGTGTGTGTGTGTGTGTGTGTGTGTGTTCATATCTGCCACCAGAGACCCGTACACTGAACACACCGGTCGCACACACACACAGTCTTCACAAACCTGCTTTTTAATTTCCCGTCTGACATTAATATCCGTCTTACAGTAGATGAATGCACACACACACACACACACACATACACACACACACACACACACACACATTCTGGGGTTTCATTGTCTCCCTCCGCTGCGTTGGTCGATCTGAGCTGATGATCTTAGTGATGAAGACAAACACAGCGGAGGTCAAAACTGTGAAGGAAAAAGGGCTGAAAGCAGGAAAGATTCCATTCCATCAAATTGAAATATTGTCAAAAAATTGGAGACAGACATCCTTTGACTTTGACTCATCTTTCTCCAGGCGTAGTATTGGCTGGATGAGGGGAATCCTGAATGTATCAAGATGCAGACCTCCATGGTGGCCACCAGAGGGGGGAGAGGTGGTGGGTTGGGGGGGGCAGCAGCCCGATAGAATACAAGCTATCAGCTGCATTGTGTTCTAATTGGCTCCTATTGGAGGGTTTTCAATGAGGAATAACGAAGGCTTTGTCAGACAGAACCTCTCTCTCTAACACACACACACACACACACACACACACACACACACACACACACACACACACACACACACACACACACACACACACACACACACACACACAAAAAGAGTTCACAGTCTGATAGTCAGTAATTAGGTAATTGTGTGTATGTGTGTGTGTGTGTGTGTGTGTGCGTGTGAGGTTCCTTATCAGCTGATCACACTCACAATGAGAGCAGAAACACACACCAATGATCAGCTGCGTTTCCACCTGAGGTTTGTGCGTCTTCTTGTGCCATGTTTGTCTTCTGATTTGCATGTATGGGTGTGTGTGTGTGTGTGTGTGTGTGTGTGTGCGTGCGTGCGATTGTGTGCGAGCGAGTGTGAAAAGATGTTTTTTTTAAATAGAGATGACTCAAATGAATCTACACGCAGTGACTCAAAATTCACAAACAAGTACAAACAATAAGTACAAACGTTGACATTGTTAGTCAAACTTGTGAGCTCAATTAAAATGAAGATAGAAGTACCTCGTTGCAGAGGACTCTTCATCGACCTGTCAATCAATACTAGCCTTAGCAGAACCACTGGTGTGATATAGCAAAAAGAAACGTCACATCCTGGTCCCAAGTCAATATAAGTTAATGTGTCATGTTTATAACAATATTACCCAATGCATATGAACATAAACCATAAGTATGACTCAAAGTGAATCGAGGGCGATTCGAGAAAGCACCCTGAATTTTGAAAATATGCCATTTCATATTGATAGCATGAAGCTACACAGGATTCCTAAACAGTTTTGGAATCCTGAGATCCTCACACACAACATTACCATTTATATCCAGCAAATAAAAATTAAAAGGTACTTACTTATGGCTGAAATATGATTAATCACGGCCTTCTTTGTCTCCAAAGCCTCCTATCCGGCTGGAGCACATGGCTGCAGCGGAGCGAAGACAGTTCAAGGACCAGGGAGGAGGGTGGAAATTTTCGGCCGGCCGAGTTGACACGATTTCTCGAAATGTCTTAGCTAAAATAATTATAAAAATTACTTAACTTCACTCAAAAAGCGTTTGCAAATATAGCTACGATGATTAAAATGTGTGTTTATATATATATTTTTTTTCTTCTTTTTTTCTGGGTACTATCATAAACCAATATACCACTAACACATATATGAACTTATTATCTATGTTCACAAGGGCTTTCAGTATATTATACCTTTTGAAATTATTCAAATAGACCTTGTGGTTGAGGAGATAATCAGAGATGCAAACCATTCGCAATTTTCGCCACAAAATGTTTGGGGCGCTTAAACCAAGATCATTTTTTAACTTAATAAATACATTTTCATAAAACATATTACAAATGAATAAAACAAAACAATACAGGAAGTCTGCAGAATCCTCCACAGTGCGCATTCTGATGAACGTTTGCTCTCAGGTGTAACTGAGGTGTTAAAGTACCCGGTGCGACCAGAGAGGGCAGGAGAGTTCAGCTAATCTCTCCCCGCTGCTCAGCCTCGTCTGCCGGGCTCCAGACCCCCCTCCCCCCGCTCCAGCTCCGGGCTTTACCTCCAGCCTTTGTAGATCAATAGCCCTGTACGCTGCCTAGGCCTCTCTACCTTCTCTCTCCAGCTGTACAGACCTAGAGAGAGAGAGAGAGAGAGAGAGAGAGAGAGAGAGAGAGAGAGAGAGAGAGAGAGAGAGAGAGAGAGAGAGAGAGAGAGTTGGTTCGACTCTCTCCCTCCACACTCCTCCTCCTCTTCCTCTACCGAGCCTCTCCATCCGTTCTCCCCGGCAGACGGAGCAGACCTCCGGGAAGGCAGCGTGGATTTGTCCCCCCCCCCCCACCTCCTCGCATCTGTGTGAGTGGGAATCAGCCGCACCGGCAGGAGTGATGGAGACTCTGCCTTCATAGTTACTGGAACTTATTTCTCACCCCGAAAAGACGGGAAATAGCCGTGTGTCTGTTTGGGGATTTTTCTTTCTTTTTCTTTCTTTTTTTCTTTTTCGGTTTGGGATCCGAGCCCGATCGGAGAGGGTTATTTTTTGAGGGGGAGAGGAGAGGTTGTTTTATTCTCTCTCTCTCTCTCTCTCTCTCTCTCTCGCTCTCTCTCTCTCTCGCTTTCTCTCTCTATCTCTCTCTCATCATCATCATCATCATCATCACCATCCTCCTGACTCGCCATTCTGTTTTTTTCTTTTCATATTTTGATTTTGAATTGACAGTTGGATTCTGTGGAGGATTAAAAGAAGAAAACAGAGCAGGATTGGCCGCTGTCTGTGTCTGGTTCCTCGGGCTCATCGGGACCGGAGCCGGGCAGCATGGAGCCGGGTTGTGTTGGATGTATCGGTGATGCTCGGGAGGGGAGGACGGGAGGGTTCTACCTGCTGCTGCTCTGCTGGCTGCTGGCTGCTCACAGCACGGCGCACGGTGAGTCGAGGAGAATATTTATATATTCAGTATATGCATGATTTCTGCCTTCGTCCCCGCAGTGTGTGTGTGTCCGTGTGTGCGCGCGCGTGTATGTGCGTAATTGCGGGTTGCCGCAGACCAAACGATAATTGACACATTTGTTGCGTCTCTCCCAGCGGGATTCCGGTCTGGCCGGGTCAAACTGGGTTTGACTGGGCTGTGGGTCCAGACTGGGGGTCCAGGCTGTGGGTCCAGGCTGTGGGTCCAGGCTGTGGGTCCAGGTTGTGTGGGTCCAGGTTGTGTGGGTCCAGGCTGTGTGGGTTCAGGCTATGGGTCCAGGCTTTAGCTCCAGGCTGTGGGTCCAGGATGTGGGTCCAGGCTGTGGGTCCAGGCTGTGTGGGTCCAGGCTATGGGTCCAAGCGTTAGGTCCAGGCTGTGGGTCCAGGATGCGGGTCTCACCGGCTCCTGCTGAGTTTGATGGGCTTCAGCTCTGATCATGTCCGGCTGCTGAGAGGCAGGTCTGCTGTTTTTACCTCCCATCACCTAGACTAGAGGAACTCATCACTGGGGCCCGGCCAGGCTTAGGCTGCTGGTCTGACGGGGTCTGACCAGAGACCCCGTGGATTTGATGTGTGTGTTTCACAGGGACGTTTCACCTGATTTCTGCCATCATGTTGGTTTGAGCTGCATGTGCCTTGCTGCTGTTTCCCTCTCAGTCAGAATAAAGAGTTACTTGCCCCCCATAAGGCTGTGCACTGGTCTCCTTAGTCCTGTGAGCCTCATCATGGTGGACTGACGCGTTCCTTTCAGCAGGTTTCAGGGGATCCTTCAGGATTTCTGCTGCCTCGCTTTCTGGCAGAATTAACGGGTTAACAGGTACAGACCAGATTTGACTGGTTTGAATGGACTTTACCGGCTTTCAGTGGGTCGGCTCTGCTGCTGCTTTGAGCAGAATAATACGGTTTGGGTCTTTTCAAGCTTTAGATGCTTTGATCGGGTTTTACCACTTTACACCGTCCTGCTATGATCTGGCACTAGCTTGGCTCCTGGTCTGAAACCACATCAGTAAACCTTACTGGGCTTCCCCGCCCTTCAGTTTCTCTTCAAACAGTGAGGACTGTTTCAGCTGCTGATTCGGGAAATGTACTTCTTACCCCAGAGGGAGGTTACTCAGTGAAATCACACAAAACACAAAATACTAAATATATCAAAAAGCCCAGTTTACTGTTTTTGGAAATACAATGACCTATGGGCTACCTGTCAATGTTATGTTGTACTGTATGATACAGGTAGTTACTATACGCACATGAGAAGTTATCACATCCTTCAGATATTGCGGTGTAATACAATATCTGATGAACCAGCTCGTTTGAGGGGATTTTTAAATGCTGGTCGTGGTTCAGTCCACTTTAAATATCCCAAAGCTTCGTTTAAGAATCACGCAGTGTGTTTTGTTTTGCTTTATCTATTTTTGCTTATTGAACAAACAGATCTGAGAGCTGCTGGGCTGCTCTCTCTCTCTCTCTCTCTCTCTCCCCCCCTCCTTTCTGCGTGAGTCTCCTGCTGTCAATAAATTATGTCCAAACACTTTAATTAAACTAATTGGTGATGGGAGAGCACACACACACACACACACACACACACACACACACACACACACACACACACACACACACACACACAGTGTGCTTGTGTGCACTTTATATTTCTTCAGCGGCTCAGTTGTAAAATCCTCTGCTGAGTATTGTACTCAGACCCAGCATTTATCTGTGTGAGCTACAGTACACACACACACACACACACACACACACACACACACACACACACACACACACACACACACACACGCACACATTCTGGGTGAGAGAGCCAACCGGCTGCAGGTTCCTCTGCTTCACCTGAGGGAGAGGTAATCGTGGGGCAGAGTCTTTGGTCGCGATGGAGGACTGCACACTGGTGGTTTAGAGATCACATGGACCCACCTGAAGGCCACGCCCACCTGAATGCTACATACACCTAAAGGCCACGCCCACCTAAAGGTCTGGTCCCACCAGCATTTCAGTGACCAATCAGTTTGATTCCAATTGCTTTGACTTTGCTCCAAATTACATTCAGCATAATCAGGTGTGGAAGGGTCTCAGGTGTGTGTTTAAATTAAAGCAATAAGAGGCTCTTTTAGCTTAACCTATATATATTTATATATAGAGAGAGATATATCTATATATCTATATAGATATCTCTCTCTCTCTATATATATAGAGAGAGATATATATCACTCTATATATAGAGAGAGAGATATAGATATATATATAGAAACCATCTAAAAACCATCTAAAACCTGGAAATGTTTCCACGTGCGGTTCCATTGTCTGGAGGTCAATGGGTTTTTTTAATTGGTTTATGGTTCGATGAGTGGAATACTCCTGAGGTCCATATAAAAATTGTCGGTTCATAACCCTCTCATCAATTTTCAAGCTTTCATGCACTCGTATATGGAACAAGAGAATACCGGCTATTAGTTCCTTGACTGGGAGAACCTTGAGACTTTACAGGTTAAATCAGATCCAACTCACACATAAGACGAACAAAAAAAGTGAGCAACTCACATTCCTTTTATTATTGATATGAATGAGTTTAAACCGCTAAGAAGAAAATATGTTGAAAAGAAATGATCCTTTGTGAGCTGAGAGGCGCTCAGAAAGTCAGAAACAGCCTGAAAACATTGTTGAAAAAGGTTTCAGCCTCCGCACAAATGAAGATGGATGGAGGGTTTGAAGAAGGTGAATTCATCATCTTTGTTTTCGTTTGGGCTTATTATTATTACTACTATTAGATTAGTTTATTAGATTATTCCCAATGAGCCTTGACCTCCATGATTCCTCATTAAACTCGACCCGAGGCTCCTGGTGGAGCTGCAGCATCGTCTTCATATTTAAAACGTCTCACACTCTCGGAAACCGGAGACCTTTCTGTACCCTTCTTTGACCTTGTAGTCGGTGCGTATCAAATACGTATGCAAACTTGGACCGACTGATGGCACGAGAGGAAACGTGGGAGGTCCATGAATGTTAGTACAAAATGTCACGTCGATCCATCAAATATTTGTTGAGATATTCCACTGTGGACCGACGTGGGGAAATGACATTTCAAATCATAGACGCATGCCGCGAGCACGGCTAAGAAGCAGCTTTAAAGCCATAAAGAAACAAAGTGTTATCCTCAGGTTGCTCATGTAGTTACCACGCACATTATTGTTATTGTTAATTCAATTGTTGTTTCACGGGGCCTCAGGTGTACACAGGTCTCCCTCTCCCCTTAAAGAAGCAGCAGCCATTATAAATTCTGTGTTCACGAGTTTTCTTTTTTCTCTGTAACGTGATGTTCACAATCCTCCGGCTGTTTAGCCGTTTGTTTGTTTGGTCCCTGAGTGCTCCCATCCTTCCCGCTCATCCTCTGTCTGGGTGTGTGTACTTAGGGGGCGTGGTCATTTCAACAGTGCTGTAGGATAAAGCCTCATGTTGGCATTAAGATGGAGCGGATTTTACTTTGAAGCTTTGCCGCTCTCCGGAGGAGGATTTGTTTCCACCGTCCACCATCAGCATCCCTCCATGTCTGTGCGTACGTTCTGTTTTCTCCCCAGCTTCATCTCATCTGCTATCCCATGCCATACTGGTCTGACTGGTCTCGGCTTCTCATGCCTCATGTCATCAACCCTAATCTTGTTCTGTCTTGTTGAATAGTATTTCATCTTGCCTCCTCACATTTGTCCGACTATCCATCCATCCATCCATTTTCCACCGCTTATCCGGGGTCGGGTCGCGGAGGCAGCAGGTCCAGCAGGCTGACCCAGACTTCTCTCTCACCCGCAACATCTACCAGCTCATTCTGGGGGATCCCGAGGCGTTCAGGCCAGCTGGGAGATATAATCCCTCCAGCGTGTCCTGGGTCTTCCCCGGGGCCTCCTACCATTTGTCCGACTAGTCTTACATTACATTATCTCTTGATGTCTTTTAAATCTCAATGTCCCTGTTCCTTTTGTCTCATCTCATCTCATCTCATTTCATTCTAAACTCATCTTGACTTGTTTCATCTTATTTTGCCTAATTAATTCATTTTATCTTTTTTCTCACATCATTGCAACTTTTGTCTTGCTTGGTCTCATTTGATCTCAATTTCATTTCCCCGTTGTTTCATTTATCTTTTCTCTATTTGTATGCCATTTTGTTGTATCTAATTTGTTTATGTCCAACATATTTTGTCCATCTCATCTCATCCCATCTAACCTTCTCTTACTTTGTCTTATCGTTCTAAAACAATCTCTTTTCCTTCTTATCTGTTCTACCTTTTATGTCAGTCTTTCTCACCTGGTTCCTTCTAATATTGATTTATCAAATCCATCTCATCTTCTCATAGTTATTGATCTCATACTATTGTTATGTAAATCTCTCTTTGTCTTCACTCCTCTTGTCCTATTTTAATTTATCTTTTCATTGTATTGCATATTATTTTAGTGTTTCCTGTTTTGTTTTGCCTCATATGTGTCGTTGTGTCTCATTCTGCCTGATCTGATTCATTTTACTCATCTCATTCTTTATTTATTTTCCTCTCCTGTATCATCTTGTCTTGTCGAGGCCATCTCATTCCCTCCTGTCCTGTCATATCTTATTTGTATTATCTCATCTTATTGTGTCTTATTTCATCCTATCTCATTTCATCATGTCTTGTCTCATTTTGTTTTGTCTTGTTCAGTCTCATCTAGTGTAGTCCGTTTTCATTTTGTCTCATATCATCTTTTCTTTTCTCATTTCATCCTCATCCTGTTATGACGTTTTCTCTTCACCTATCTTGTTTAACCATGTTAGTCTAATTCATCTCAGCCAAATCTTCAGTGTCTCATCTCATCTTGTTGCGTTTCCTTGCCTCACATTTCCCTGTCTCCTTTCATGGTGGTGACACCCTCACTGCTTCCTGGGCTGGATGCCTTGCTGTTGGACCCTCAGTGGTGGCATCTCGTCTGCATTCAAACCACCCACTCATGTATCAGCCTCATGCTCATCCTTCAGAATTATTCATGCCTCTGTGTTATTGACCCCATCTCTGCTTTGAATGAAATAAATGAGGGCTCCCTGCCGATCAATAGGTGCAAAACAGCAGAGACCCTGTCCATCTAATAATGATAAGTTATTGATCCGCCAATGAAGAGTCTGATGATAACACACAGCTGACACCTGCTGGAAATAATTCCTAATTTTCCTGTGGTTATCAGGTATTGATTATGAGACTGAGGACTGATCGAGTTCAGCAGCCCATGACCATCTTCCTTCTATCAATGCAGCAACAGAATCAGAGCTGTTCCCCAGAGCTGTTTCCTTATTGAACTCTGCCCCATGCTGACACCCCCCTACTCCCCAACCACCTCCACCCACAAACCCATCTCCTCGTCATCTCCCCCCACTGACCAAAGACTCTACACCTGCACTCAAACACTTTTGAACTGTCTGCACTAAAAACTGAGCATTGCACTAGTCTAGTAACGTTAGGCAGCTACTGTTTATTATTATTATGCACTATTTAACGTTCACTCAATCTGTATTACTTAACTTATCATATGCCCATTTGCCTTTTGTAAATTATGTTTATAGTTCCTGCTTATAGTCTACCTACATTTAATGCACAAATCAACCTGTATAACATGTACATATTACCGCAATCAATCAATCTGTATATCCCGTACCTATATCACTAACTTATTATCTGTAAAATACTTATTATTATCTGTATATTGGTATTTACTGCTATTGCACTTCTGGTTGGATGCTAAACTGCATTTAGTTGCTCTGTACTTGTACATGTGTAATGACAATAAAGTTGAATCTAATCTAATCTAATCTAATCTAATCAATCAGTGTGATCAGTTACAGTATGTTTCAGAGCAGCTCGGACAGATGATCTTCTGAAATAACTGCATATGCATATATAAATAATTGCAATGTTTCATTAAACAATTATATACGGAATAACAATCCAAAGGTGTAATTTTGGAAAACATAAAATATTAATACATTGTTTTCATAAGATGAAGACACAAAGGGACAAATTATTTTATTAGATCACAAATGTGTATTAATACAAACTACATTTTTTGCATCTCAAACTAATGAAACAAGTTCCTTGTAATTATGACAATGACCATATCAACTCAAAACAACAGATTGGCGTTTTTTGGATAATGGCATTGTGAAAATACAGTTAGGTCCATAAATATTTGGACATTGACACATTTTTCATTATTTTGGCTCTGTACACCACAACAATGGAGTTGAAATGAAAAAATCAAGATGTGCTTAAAGTGCAGACTTTCAGCTTTAATTTGAGGGTATTTACATCCAAATCAGGTGAACGGTGTAGGAATTACAACAAATTAAAATGTGGCCACCCTCTTTTTAAGGGACCAAAAGTAATTGGACAAATTAATATAATCATAAATCTAATTGTCACTTTTAATACTTTGTTGAAAATCCTTTGCAGTCAATGACAGCCTGAAGTCTGGATTCCATAGACATCACCAGACGCTGGGTTTCGTCCCTGGTGATGCTCTGCCAGGCCTCTACTGCAACCGTCTTCAGTTCCTGCTGGTTCTTGGGGCATTTTCCCTTCAGTTTTGTCTTCAGCAAGTGAAATGCATGCTCAATTGGATTCAGGTCAGGTGATTGACTTGGCCATTGCAGAACATTCCACTTCTTTGCCTTAAAAAACTCCTTGGTTGCTTTCGCAGTATGCTTCGGGTCATTGTCCATCTGCACTGTAAAGCGCCGTCCAATGAGTTCTGAAGCATTTGGCTGAATATGAGCAGATAATATTGCCCGAAACACTTCCGAATTCATCCTGCTACTTTTGTCAGCAGTCACATCATCAATAAATACGAGGGAACCAGTTCCATTGGCAGCCATACATGCCCACGCCATAACACTACCTCCACCATGCTTCACTGATGAGGTGGTATGCTTTGGATCATGAGCAGTTCCTTTCCTTCTCCATACTCTTCTCTTCCCATCATTCTGGTACAAGTTTATCTTCGTCTCATCTGTCCATAGGATGTTCTTCCAGAACTGTACAGGCTCTTTTAGATGTTTTTTGGCAAACTCTAATCTGGTCTTCCTGTTTTTGAGGCTCACCAATGGTTTACCTCTTGTGGTGAACCCTCTGTATTTACTCTGGTGAAGTCTTCACTTGATTTTCGACTTTGACACAGATACACCTACCTCCTGGAGAGTGTTCTTGATCTGGCCAACTGTTGTGAAGGGGTTTTTCTTCACCAGGGAAATGATTCTTCTGTCATCCACCACAGTTGTCTTCTGTGGTCTTCCAGGTCTTTTGGTGTAGCTGAGCTCACCAGTGCGTTCTTTCTTCTTAAGAATGTACCAAACAGTTGATTTGGCCACACCTAATGTGTCTGCTATCTCTCTGATGGTTTTGTTTTGATTTTTCAGCCTAATGATGGCTTGCTTCACTGATAGTGACAGCTCTTTGGACTTCATATTGAAAGTTGACCGCAACAGATTCCAAACACAAATACCACACCTGAAATGAACCCAAGACCCTTTTATCTACTCCTTGTAAATGAAATATCGAGGGAATTACACACACCTGACCTTGAAACAGCTGATCAGCCAATTGTCCAATTACTTTTGGCCCCTCAAAAAGAGGGTGGCCACATTTGAATTTGTTGTAATTCCTACACCGTTCACCTGATTTGGATGTAAATACCCTCAAATTAAAGCTGAAAGTCTGCACTTAAAGCACATCTTGATTTTTTCATTACAACTCCATTGTTGTGGTGTACAGAGCCAAAATAATGAAAAATGTGTCAATGTCCAAATATTTATGGACCTAACTGTATGTGTCTCTGCTTTGCTTTAAGACAGTGGAGAGAGAAGGATGTGTTCATTATAAAAACAGATATTATTTCTACCTCTGCTTGATTAACAGTCTTCAACCCTCTTCAAGGTTTTCAGCCCGAAACAAAGAAACTCCAAACGCTGCAAAAAAGAACAAACAATGGAAACAAGAGGAGCTAAATTTAATCAAGAATCACATTAATGCTAAAAGCTCACAACAGTACAATCTTTTCATTAATAAGCAGAGCTGAATAATAAAGTCAGAGACGATCCATTAGAGAGCAGCCATTAAACATCAAGGAGATGTTCATAACACCTTCATTCCCCTACCTATACACCTATCTATATAATAATTGTGTGTTTTAAGATAAAATGTGTATAAATGTATCCTATGTATCCAATATAAACATCCATAGACTGATGAGTGGATTTAGCAGGGCTGGTTGGATGATGATTAAACGCAGCTGTGATGACCCAGCTCACATCCAGGAAAGCATGGAGGAACCTCTGGGGTGGTCTACTAGAGAACAGGGGTTAACAGTAAGGGTTACAAGGCACATCTACAGTTGTGACACTTTCAAGAATGTATTTGCTATTTATTAATGACCAAAATCGTATGCAGTAAAGTATAGGTTTTTAGGCTGATCTAAGGTCAACAAAGTTGCTGGTCTAGACTTGGGACATCCCTTTCTTGACTTGGGTTGTTGGTTTTGACTTGGGACATCCCTTTCTTGACTTGGGATAACCCTTTCTTGACTTGGGACATCCCTTTCTTGACTTGGGTAGTTGGTCTAGACTTGGGACATCCCTTTCTTGACTTGGGATAACCCTTTCTTGACTTGGGACATCCCTTTCTTGACTTGGGACATCCCTTTCTTGACTTGGGTAGTTGGTCTAGACCTGGGACATCCCTTTCTTGACTTGGGATAACCCTTTCTTGACTTGGGACATCCCTTTCTTGACTTGGGACATCCCTTTCTTGACTTGGGACATCCCTTTCTTGACTTGGGATAACCCTTTCTTGACTTGGGACATCCCTTTCTTGACTTGGGACATCCCTTTCTAGACTTGGGACATCCCTTTCTTGACTTGGGATAACCCTTTCTTGACTTGGGACATCCCTTTCTTGACTTGGGACATCCCTTTCTTGACTTGGGTAGTTGGTCTAGACTTGGGACATCCCTTTCTTGACTTGGGTTGTTGGTCTAGACTTGGGACATCCCTTTCTTGACTTGGGATAACCCTTTCTTGACTTGGGACATCACTTTCTTGACTTGGGTAGTTGGTCTAGACTTGGGACATCCCTTTCTTGACTTGGGTTGTTGCTCTAGACTTGGGTTGTTGGTCTAGACTTGGGACATCCCTTTCTTGACTTGGGATAACCCTTTCTTGACTTGGGACATCACTTTCTTGACTTGGGTAGTTGGTCTAGACTTGGGACATCCCTTTCTTGACTTGGGTTGTTGCTCTAGACTTGGGTTGTTGGTCTAGACTTGGGATAACCCTGCCCTGACTTAGACCTTGTTGACCTGACTGTGAGGACTTGTTGAGTTTTATTCTGACCTTGTTGGTCTCAACCTAACCCATAGTCAGTTGGACCCTCCATGCTGAATGTTGAGCTCTGCTCTGAACTCTGTGTGTTCCTGTGACAGATGCAGTGTGTGTCGCTGAGGTCTGGGAAGTTGATCGCTCTGACAAAGGAAAAAGACTTGTGTGTAATCACAGCCAGGAGAGGTGGATTAATAGGGTGAGTGAAAACGGTGTGTTTGCTGCAGCTCAGCTCAGTTTAATTTCTTTCTTTCACTCCTGCGGTGGGCAAAAAGTAAATTACAAATCTGAGATAATAATTCAAACAGAAACACTCAGAAGTTTCCTGTGTCTAAGTACAGCAGAGCTTAATTTACCAGTCAGTGGTCGACATAGGGCCAAACACAGCGGAGGGAGTGGGAATGTAAAAGAACAAACATGACACATTAAAACATGCTCACACAAATTCCCCAGTTCTCCTCGAACTAGCTCAAACTCTCTTGTTGCCTATATGTAGAGTTATTTTTATATTGTGTTCACTGTCTTATGTCTGGTTTGAGTCTTTTCTCTTTGAGTTCAGTTTACCTTCAGACCAGTTGTGGGGCTTGAATGGGAAATATAGATGCTAATGAGTTTTTACTTCATCTGAATTCAGATAGAGTTGTCTGATAGAGAGTGTTTAATATCGTACATATCGTAAAGTCCTCTGAGAAAAATCTGTGATTTGGGCTGCATACAGTACATTTAACAATCATCAATAGCTGCAGTAATCAGGTTTATATTATTTCATGAGACAGAGAGATGACCTCTGCATTCAGAAGATCTGCAGCAGCACAGGAAACGGGCCAGAAGATAGAAATATGAAGAAAAAATATTCTGGCATCAATCTATCATTAATTACTATTTTTAAGATTTGGAGGTGTGGAACCAATGTAAGCTACACAAGTAGTCACATGATCAATAACAAGATTAGAGGTTCAATAACTGCCTATATTAGAGCTGCCCTCGGCTTAAGAACACACTAACACTAATAACATTTTTGTTGACTAATTTTCTGCAATCAAAATATCTGCAAAACTGTTCAACATAATGTGCTTATAAGTTTCATGTGGATATGTCATTCAGCATGAAAGAATAAAAAAGACTAATAAATTAAAGAAGTCTGTGTCTTTAGCTAAATTCACCACTTTATCACGACAAGCGACACCTTTTACACACTCGTGTGATCCATTGTGAACTGTTGAATCATAAAGCATAAACTTAATTAATGTAACTGATCCTGAATCTGATCTCGCCTGTTCAGAGTTTTATTCTGAGTTCATTCCCCAACTCAGACAAACAAACCGACATGAAAAAAAAGATGTGAATTTCCAGAGCATCTTTGATTAAAAAAACAAAAAGCTTCTTCTTTTTTTTAGTCGGAAGCTGAGCCAGGATTTTCTAAACTGTATTTGTGACATTTTTAGCCTGAAAATATTGCTGGGTACTAATGAAGTCACTGGATTTGTTCTGCATTATTCAAATGGTTGGATGGAAAAAACAAACAAAAAGACAGGTCTGTGAGTAATTTACGGAAAGATAATTTGTCTCGGCTTGGAGCATTAGTGTTTCATTTACATCTTGTGCTCGCTGCTGTCTATATTTAACATCAGCTGCTCTGCTCTGACAATCATACATTATTCATGTTGGGAACCTGCATTACCTGCCCGAGGAGCAATACATCTCCCTCACCTTTAAATCTTCCTCATTAATACTCCTGCAGGCTTTTACATTAATTGGATTTTATTTATTTTACTCTTTTGCCTGCTGTTTTTATTTTTATATTTATCTGCTTTGCTGCTCTTTGTTGTGGGTGTTTTTTTTTATGTCTAAGGAGAAATTTGCAGCTGATTAAAAAGTGGCCGACAAATGGGAAGGTTTTTATGTAGAGGCGTTAAGTTTTCTGGCCTCAGGATGAAACCTCTTTGGATCCTGAACCCCATGACGCTCACACATCTCCAGGACTCTCATGCTGCAGCTCAGAGCCACAACAAGTCAACCTGGGAATCTACACGGATGGATGGAGATCTTCACGGTTTAATTCAATTCAATTCAATCCAGTTTATTTTGTATAGCCCAAAATCACAAATACAAATTTGCCTCTGAGGGCTTTACAATCTGTACACATACGACATCCCTGTCCCGGGACCTTTAGGATGCCATTGATTGATTCATTATTTTTACTTCAAAAATATAATATATATATATGCTCCCATTCAATACTATTTATATGTAACACAGAAACATTATAAGCAAATACAAATAAGACAAGTATGTGAAAATATTAGCATTATTTACATAAAACTGATTTTGTATCCAAAGCAACTTACATGATATACAGTTGGTTAAGTGTCTTGCTCAAGGACACAACAACACAGACTGGCTGAGCCAGGTTTGAACCACTGATTGAAAGTCAGACCTGCTAACCACTGAGCCACAGTCACCCTATTATACTGCAATATAACACTAGATATGGAAAATATATACTATATATATATGAATATATATATAACGTGTTTGCTGTGTAAATGATAATAATGAAAAATGGGATCTCTGATTAAGTGTGTGAAAAATGCAAGAATAGTATGAATAAGAATATGAGTTCGACGCCAATATTAAATTATTTTGGTCAATGGACGTCCTGACTTTGAATCAGACATTTTGGAAAGAAGCTGTGGCCACCTAAAGCTCTACGTCGACTCATATTTGTGGAGACCCGACAAAACTATGTGTATCAATGTGTGTGTGAATCATTGTGGCATAAATAATAATGTTGGGACCGTATCTATGCCTCAGTAAGTGTTGGTACGATGTTAGCGTAGCCTAGCACTCGCCCAGTCCAATCAGAAAACAAGCCTTCTAAAAGTGGTTGGCTTGTCCTTTACAACACCTGCATCCAGACAGCGTTCAGCTCACCTGAAAGACCCCACCACGGGCATTTCTGATGTCAAGTTTAGATACGGCGGTCTGTGGAGATTGATTGCAGTTTTTGGCTTCGTTGGCTTGCACCAAACCTTGAATTCAAACTCGTTCTCTAAGTTCCTGTTGCCCGGAGATGTTCTGCACCTGCAGGATCTCAGTGCAGGGCTGCAGTGGGAAACACCACACGTTTTCTCTGCTCTGCCGCCAAGCTAACAGGACGATCAACCCGCCATGGTTGGCCATGACAAACTGAGTCGGCCATGTTTGGCTGAAGTCCAGGAAACGTCCGGGCGGCGCTCGCCACGATCACTTCCTGTGCAGCGCCGCAGCTCTCACCACGATGAGATGGATCGCCCCAACTGCTGCAGTTTCCTCTCATAAATATTCATGCGGTGAGGGATGGCGTCATGCGAGGGAGAGACTCCAGAAACCAGTGAACCCTGAACGTTCACCGAAAAGACAACTAACACACACACACACACACACACACACACACACCGGCATTGCGGCACAGCTAGCTGGATTTATAGCCACTTATATAGATTAGTGATGCGTCCTGCTTTCAGCACACACACACACAGACACACACACACGTACACACACACAGACACACACACACACACACACACACACACACACACACACACACACACACACACACAGACTCTTACTCTCTGAGCTGTTGTCAGGAGAAAACCTTCTATCTCTCTTGTGCTGATTGGACCCATTCAATGTGTGTGGGATGGAAGCTTGAACGGGGGTGGTGTGTGTGTGTGTGTATGTGTGTGTGTGTGGGGGGGGGGGGGGGCTGTCTTGGCCGCAGTGTGTCTTGAAAACATCTTTAAACTGGATTCATTCCATTTTAAAATACCATATTGTAATAAAGTAATTGTAGCTGAGAAGCACCTGCTCAATCTGTTTATCTCCATTTATGATGCAGCCTGTGATTTACAGTGTAATTGTGTGTATGAATTAGACATCAATAACAGATAAAAATAAAAGTCCCCATGAACATTTCCAGTATATGCCTCCTTTCCTCTCAAATGGCTAATAGCTAACTTGTTCCTCACAGTCGGGTTCCCTTCCTCTGCAGCTATATTTGAAGTGTCAGTAGGAACTGTAATGGTGCTCGAATGGTTCAGAACCGCTGGGTTTGGGACGCTCAGGACTGATGAGACATCCTCGGTTCGGTGCGCTCTGTGACCCAAACTGTCAGAAGTTATGGAGCTCAAGTTTCACCCCGCAGCGTGGCCACTAGTAACTGTTACAGTAAGAATTATGGCCAATAAACCCACCGCCGAACGGTGACCCCGAAGTGATTTACCGTTACACCACCAGCAGGTTTCTTCTCTGCCTCCACCCGGACCCGACTCACTCCAGGAAATTACACAAAGGCTGCGTTATTCAAGTATTAGCAAACTTCTTCATTCATTGCAGTCGTGCATCAACCTCTCAGCGCTCAGTACCGCAGACTAAAGCTGTCGAGTCAGCAGTCTGTGTTCCTCATGAATATATTCTGCTCAGGAGCAGCTCGTTACGACTCCACTGAATACTTCAGCAGAAGACGTGTGACACCGTTTCTTTTACGTGGAAACTACTTCATATTGTGACGGCTGTGGATGATCCGTCTCTGGAGCATGTTTCAAGTCTCTGCAGGTTGATTTTCATTGAAATGAACTGCAAACAATGGCAGGAAGGAAGGGAGGAAAAGAGGGAGGGAGGGAGGAAGGGATGGAGGGGGAGGGAGGAGATCTACCTGAAAACTGATTTGGAAAATGATCAACAGGAATAGAAAGTTTGGGTTTGTTGTGAGTGGTTGGTCCTTCAGTGGCATTTAGTCTCCTCTGTCACCCTTCCCCCACGGACATAAAGGTCAGGTGACGTGACTGTCATCAGCTCCGCCCCGTCAGGCCTCATCATGACCATGTGGCCGGCGTCCGAGAGGTCGCGACCTTCAGTGAACTGGGTTCCAAACCAGAACATCTTCACCGACCTGGAAAATCCACTTGTTTCAAAAACTAACTTCAGAGAAATGTCACATCGGCTTAACCGGCTACAGTCAGTCAGTCAGTCACACACACACACACACACACACACACACACACACACACACACACAGCCTCCTGTGTTAATTTGCCGCCTGCAGCAACGTCACACTGCATCAGCGGCGGCAGGCGACAGCGCGGCTGCAGGATGACGTGCAGCTGACATCACAGAATGATTATTATCACTGATGATTTTATTACTGAGACTGTCCCGTCTCCCTTCTGACATTTCTCAGAGCTAAGTCATGCAGGGGGTCAAGTTTGGACAAGGAGGATGGTGCAGTAAACCTATAACTAAAATCACCACAATCGAGTCAGAGAAAGGCAGCGAATAAATGTTATATTTTTAAATTCCAAAAACTAATTCAGGCACACTGCTTCAAAAATAAAACAATCTAAAAGCCTTTAATTAACGATGCCACAGTACACTGATCGATGGAGCAGCTGTAATATATGATTAACACATTTAATTCCCTCTGCATTTTTCAAAGTAAAAGTTCCCTGTTAGTTGGGCTCGTTACCCTCCCTCCCTGCAGAGTTGTTTTATTGAAGAAACAAAGCTCTGCTAATTTGGGATTTTTTTGCATTTTGCAGCAGCAAAATTAGGAAATGTTGTGTTTCCCTCTTCTCTTACTTGCTGGTCTTGCTGTGCCCACATGCTGCTCACGCCTCACTGAGGCCAGACTCAACGCTGGCTGATCGGATCTCAATGCGAGCAAGATCCAAATGGGAAGACTTGACAAACATTGTGTTTAAAAGACAAGCGTGACCACTAGGGCTGGGCGGTATACCGTTTCATACGGTGTCAAATTTACGTACGGTATGACTTTTTCACATACCGGCACACCGGTGCCCAGCCGTAGTCACTGGCGAAGTGGTCGGAGCTACGTGTGTTACGTGCATTGAGTCATGGTTTTAATTTTATAACAACAATTAATAACCCGCAACTAACGCTCTTTAACAGAGTACAACACCACAAAACAACAGTTTGTGACACATAAACAATTTGTAACACTAATAATTGTACATTTGTTTAATTTACTTTGCCGAACTGCATGCTGGGTACAGCCCGCCTACTATCACAGAAAGAAGAAACTCCGTCGCTACATTAAAAAACGGATAAGAGCGATGCAGGAGGAACAAGAGAGAGCAGAGATGCACCAACACGACGTGTTGCCCAGAGAGGAGCTGTGTCTGCTGGCTGGAGGGTTTGAAAAGTCCGACATAGTTTAGAAAACGATGTATTGCAAAGAAGCTGAACCTGGAGGGACTTAGGACCCAGGGGAATGCAGGTGAAAGAAACCCGGAAGAGACAGACCGGCTGTCACGCCACACAAACGGCTGTTCACAGCTTGCTGGGCAGTTGCGAGGGAGTTGGCCAGCGAGTGAACAACGAGCGGTGAACAGCTGTTCAGGTGGCCGCAGGTCCTTTTCGGCGTCAATAAATTAATGTTAATACCGTGATATACCGTGAAACCGCCAGAATCTTACAAAATACCGTGATATGCATTTCTGGCCATACTGCCCAGCCCTAGTGACCACGACCTTAATCTAGACCATCGACTATAGGAAGTGGACGTAGTCGCCCGTTGGTTTGTGGACCGGCGGTTTGAGGCCTTGAGACGATTTGGCTGTCGCCATCTTGTTTTTTGCAACCAGTGCACAGAAGTGACCGTATTGGGATTGTAGAGGAGTTGGTGTAGATAGAGTTGGGTATTTTGGACATATTCTGATGTTGTGCGCCGACAGCAGCTGGCAGCGTCTGTCCTCCTCCTTTGGCTCTGAATCACACAATTTGAATGTCTCGGTTTTAATTGCAGCTCCTATGGAGAGCTTAACGCCTCCCTCTGCGACCCTCATTTGTATTCAACAAACTACCTTCATCTTTACAAGTCACTTAATTTTCCACCCAGACTTCAAATCACATTTATGAAGTTTTTCTCTTCTTTCCCCTCAGGTGAGATACAGAAAGCTGCCAGTGAAGTGAGGAAACTCCTCGTGTCCTCAGTGAGAATCTCACTCATCAAACATCAAATTACATTAGGACCTAAATGTCACAGATTTCCGTCAGTGCACTGTCCTATTATAAGTGCTCTGGCTGCCTGGAAATCCAAGGAATAAAACCTCTGAATGTTCATCAAGTTATTAAAATGATTTGAACCTAGCTCGGGTATTTACTGCTACTACATGTAATTTACATTTTAATTAAACTCTTTCAGTATTAACATTCCCAAGGTACTACACGCTTCCCTGTCTGACTCAGACCCGGGCATCTCCCGCCGGTTATTTTCCCTCAGACAGACTGGACGGGCTAACAAGGTTCTCGGTGTCGGCGGCGTCTTCCTCCCACTCTGACAGCTGATTGGCTGCCGTCCAGGCTCTGTTTTACCCAGCAGCCCCTTTCATGTTGCTGTTTGAGAGACATTCACAGCGGGTGACAGAGACGCTGCCAGAGCCCACTTTCAAGTGTTAATTAATAAAGGAGCTGTCAATCACTCGTCAACGAGTCAGCGGATGCGGAAATTGGTTTCCAGAGCAAAAAATCAACAACTCTAAAAATGAAAAAGAGTTTATGTAATTGCACTGTGACCCAGCATGTAGGATCATTTTCTGAACACTTCAGTATGTTTGTCCATGAAGCTTCTGTCAGAGCTTCCCAGTTGGATTCAGCTCAACAAGTTACTGCTTTCATGTTTGCATGAGTGTGTGTGTGTTTGTGAGATTTGATCATCAGCATAATGGAATAGATTGCTCTATAAGCCGAACAAATATTTGCAAAGGGTGCACGGGTCATACTGTCAGTAGGTCACTTGAGAGGACCTAAAAAACAGGAAAGAAAGACGGATTTGACTCTGACTTGTTTTATTATGAAACTCTGAAACACAGAATCTTTTCAGTAGTCTGTGTCTCGACTGTACGGGCACTTTCAATTTGCCCACCACAAAGACTGAGTGGACCTCCGAAGTTCCCCCCAAAAGTCCAATATTACCAAACTATGTGTTTGCACTTTGCTTGAGGTGGAACAGCAGAACAAGACTTAGGCCTTGTGTGCACAATCCAGATTGTATCCAGATTCATTTGAGAAAGTCTGGACAGCAAAAAAGACAATAAATGTGATTCTTGCCAATCGGATCCCCCATTGTGGTTTGCAGTGTGGTTCAGTTTGTGTGTTGGTGCTGCTAGCACAGCGCTGTGGAGGAGGAGCCTTTCACTCTGCTTCCTCTTCCTGCTGCTTCCCCCCCCCTGCGCTGTGAACGCTCCCAAGTTACGGCCGCCTGCCACAAATCTGATCTCTTTACTTGGAAAACATAATGCAGAGAGTCCGTCCCATTGGTCGGATTTGAGAAACAATTAAATGTGCGTACAGTCTGAAATCAGCCTAAGTTAATGTCCATGTTCGTCATGATTTGTCCTCTGTGCCCGAGATTATGCCTTCAGCATCCACGAGTATGTAAGGGTTCCCATGGCGTTCAGTTTGTCACCAGAGGGCGAACCCACCTACCTCCAATTTGTTGTGGACTGGTCCGTGTTGTGTTACTGCACATGAGAAGAAAAGTAGTCTAGATAGTAAAGTACGAGGTGTTCGTGGCGGCTGTCAGAAGTACAACCAAGGCTTCAGGAGAGAGCATCGGATCCGTGCTGCGATGAGGACGCTGTAGTCCTAAATGACTTAAAGTCATATTTCCATCACGTTTGCTAAATTCTGTTCCCACTGTTTGAGGTTGGACTGAGCTAATATTCATATCATTTGAAGGTTCCTTATGCTCATTTTCTGTAAATGCGGTTAAACGTTGCTCTACATTGGGATGAAAAGCGGCCTCCAGGCATCGCACCGCCTCCCTGATCTCTCTCCAAGAAGTCTGTGTCTTTGTAGTCTCCACACAATGAGTACAGACGGGTCTACCGACACTTTCTGGACAGTCATGGTGATGGCTTTTCACATAAGAAACGACAGAAGAATAAAAAAACAAGCTTGAAAGAGAAGTTGGACACAGCACATCCTTTCTGTTGAATGAATTTGAACCACCTTTACCTTTTCTCTGACGCTCACACACCTGGACATCAAAGCAGCAGCAGAGGGAATTTCTGCTCAAAGACTGTGTAAGTCAGTGGACTCTGCAGATCACCAATCAATTATGAAAAATATCCCATTAATAATGGACGATCAGAAGAAGAAGAGCACGTGTTTCAGCTTCTACTTTCCTTGTCCTCGATCCTGCAGATACGTTTACGTACGAGTCGCTGCACGAACATTATCTTTACATTATTGGAAATGATGACTAATGGTTTATTCAACGCTGCAGATCTCACACACACACCTACACCCCCCCCCCCCCCCCGCGATCTTCTCTCTCTCGTCGCCATCTTGTTTTTTTGCAACCAGTAAAGGGATATGACCATATTTGGACAGAGGAGTCTTGGTAAAGACTACCGTACTCTGGCAGCAACCTGTCAGTCACCTTGTAGCCCCGCCCCTAAAGCGTCCTCTGCTTTATGGTCTGTTTGACTCTAAATGAGCATCATTCACTAAATGAACATCATGCTGTAATGAAGAAGACTTGAAACTAGAGATTGAGACAAACTCATGTTTACAATGTTTACTGAGAGAATACATAATTGTCTGATAGAAAAGACATTGCACTGTTTTGGTAATGCCTTCAGAGTCAATTTATTATTTAGTTGAAGGGTTTTTATTTAATTTAGGTTTAATTACTTATTATTATCACCTTCCAATTCCAATGTCTGAATATTCCCAAGTATTCAAAGTTCAATGCTCTTTGAAAAGACACATTTGCATTATATAACATTGTCCAACAAAAGCATATATTGTGACAGGCTTATTGGGGAATGGTACAAAACTAACAATAGCTAATGTTCAGACCTTTTAACTCCAAAGAGACGCATACAAGAGATATTAGATTCAGCTTTCAGCATTTTACTGACGATTTGTATTTATTCTGTGTTGAGAGAGTAGATATGAAATCAGAGAGGAATACAGAAATAAAGACCTGTGTGTGTGTGTGTGTGTGTGTGTGTGTGTGCGTGTGTGTGTGTGTGCATGTGTGCATGCTGAGAGGTTTTGCCCTCATCTCCATGACAATCAACACTCATCGCCCCATCTGTCCGACACACACACACACACACACACACACGCACGCACGCACACACACACACACACTTGGGGACACTTAGTCACACACAGTCAGGGGTTGTGGCAGATGTAGTGGCATAGAAGAAGAAAAAGAGGTCATTGTTAGCTTTCTGACTCGCACTCGTACACACACACACACACACACACACACACAGCAGATGGGCGCTTCTTAAAACAAAGCCCGCTGCTACTGACTGTCTGACAGAGTGAGTTTATGTCCACGTATCTGAATGCAGATGTTTGAATGGAAATTAAATGTTAAACATGATTTTTCCGTCAGTAGAATAATCAGACAGGAAGAATAGAGTTTGACTTAAATGTATCGGGTGCTTCTCGTCATCTCTGTAGCGGCGCTCCAGCAGACAGGAAGCTTCTCCTCCTGGAGCGGAGCTTGTTAAGAGGCCTGTTCAGCTGCACTCAGGTGGAGGACTTCATCTCTACTGCTCCTGCTGTCGTTATATATGATTGATCTGTGGATTCAAATTTGCTCGCTGTTGTTTTCATGCCTCCCCTGTGGAACACTTTTACTGCAGCCAATAATGAGAATGTAAATGAATTAATCTGCCGACTTAAGAAATGAATAAGGGAGAAAGGCTCAACCAGTCCAAAAAGTAAAAGGCATTGCGCTCTCTCATTAGCCGTTCTGGTGCAATTCATACTTGACAAAGGTTCACATGGGATTCTGATCACAGACGACCTCCGCAATAATTAGAAGTTATTAGACGTCCCCAGGCTCTGCAAGACCCAGCTAATAGAGCTGCAGACGGCAAGAAAATCTGCCAATTCTCACATTTGAGAAGCTGCAACCAACATATTTTGATGATTTATCAAAACAAATGGCATATTACTTTTGAGTGACTACTTCATTTGTATTATTTAGTGTTATATTGTGTTATTTGAGGTGTTCTATGTTATATATAAATATAATACGTGACGGTAAGATGGAGCGGGAGATGGGTGCGGCTGCAGCAGTAAAACAGCCGGAAGCCGCTACTCCTTCGTGTTGAAAGGAGTCAGCTGAGGTGGTTCAGCATCTAAGTAGGATGCCTCCAGGACGCCTCCCTTTAGAGGTTTTCCAGGCACGTCCAACTGGTAGGAGGCCCCGGGGAAGACCCAGGACACGCTGGAGGATTATATCTCCCAGCTGGCCTGAACGCCTCGGGATCCCCCAGAATGAGTTCAATCAGGAGAGACAGTGAGTGATTAGTAGTTAACATTTATTATGCCAGGTGATGCGTTCATGAGTTACACAGAATTTATTTGACGCTTGAACTCAACGAGTAGATTTGAGATGGCGCTGTGTTTGCCCTGAGCGGCAGCAATCTATGGATCCCCTTTGAGTAGTCCAGACACTGGTGGTGGTGGCTGGAGGTTCTGCTGGAGATGATGGAGATGCAGATGGGGTGCTGAGTCTGAGGAGGCAGATGGTTCTGGGGAGGTGGAGGGTCGCATTAGACAGCAGCAGGACGCTAGAGGCGGGGATACAGCACATTTAAAGGAAGCGGCGCGAGCTGATAGGCTAACACGAGGGTGTGGCTCTGCTATTGGCTGGAGGTCCCAGCTGTTGAACAGCTGACGGAGTATGACGCTCATGACACTCCTGATGGAGACGTCCGGTACAGCATGTGCGCTGCTGGTGACAGACAGTATGAGTGG